>JBBPQP010000589.1:0-21263 GCA_038092555.1 Boletus subgraveolens
ACTTCCAACTCATCAGCTCATTTCCACATGCTCCAAGGCTTGTCAGGTAGTTTTGTGGGCATGTCTGGATGACACTCATTGTTACCTGTTGCATCCACAAGGTCACAATCCTGCCATATCCTGGGACATTGCCTTTGATTTATTGTGACTGTGCAATGCACTCCATGCACTTGCACTGTCCTCCATTGTGCTCCCTTGGTCTCTTATGGCCTCAGCATCATTCTCTGCTCTGGTGTCATCAGTCATTTCCTGACCATCTTACTCTCCCACAAGCAACACACTGGGCTTGTTCCATGCATTTTCATCCATGGATGCTTTTGCTGTGCTCATTGCAATGGTCTTGTCCATGGACATCTCTGCTTGACCTGCTTGGTCTTCCCTGATCACTTGAGTCATCTCATCAACCTCCCCACCCTTGACTTCATCACCTGCTGCCTCCATTTGGCCCTCTCTGCTTGATCCCTTGTCATGTGGTATTCATATAGGCTGTGTGACACCTATTTCATCATTTGTGGGCTCATGCAACTTGCCCACTGGCTTTACTGGCCTGGCACTCATTGCATTTGAATTCAGTGTGTCAGTAGTCTTGTTCTCGATCTTCTGACAGCTTGCTGGGGTCACAAGGCTTATGTCACTGACTCTCCCATATGGCTTCTGCTATCTTGACTAGGAGTTCTTCCAGAGTACCATAACTTTGCTGATGTCTTCAGCAAGAGTAGAGCTTCCAAGCTTGCATCACATTGTGAGTATGACCTGAAGATCAATCTGGAGGAAGGAGCATCTCCTCCACTAGATACCACTTATTCCCTTTCTTCTTTTGAACTTGGCTCCCTCTGTGCATTCCTTGATGGGCACCTAGCAACAGGATTCATTCATTCCTCCTCCACTCACACTGCTCCAGTCCTCTTTGTCCACAAGAAAGATTCCCTCTGACTTTGCATTGACTTCCAAGGACTCAACAGGATCACAAAGAAAGATTGCTACCCCCTTCCTTACATCTCTGGCTGCCTAGACACTCCGAGCATGCCTAGTCCATATTGCCAAGGGAGATGAATGAAAGATGTCCTTTCAGACATACAATGGCTCATATGAGTGACTAGTCATGCCATTCAGTCTCACTAATGCTCCTGCAGTATTCCAGTGATTCATTAACACCATCTTCACAGATCTTTTAGATGTTTGCATTATAGTGTACTTGGACATTATCATAATCTACCCTAAGAACAAGGCCTCCCACAAGGAGCATGTTTGAGAAGTCCTCCAACAACTCCATAAACATGGTCTTTATAACAAACCCAAGAAGTGTGAGTTCCACACTGACTCTACTGAATACCTAGGCTACTATATGTTGCCCTCTGGCCTCACCATGCCCTCCAAAAAAGTCAAAACCATACAGGAATGGCCAAAACCTTGGAAAGTGAAGGATATTCAATTCTTTCTTGGGTTTTCCAATTTCTACTGATGTTTTATAGACAATTACTCTGAGATTGTTGTGCCTTTGATGTCCTCACACACAAAAGTACTCCTTGGTCTTTCTCCAACAACTGTCATTCTGCCTTCTGAAGATTAAAGGAAGCCTTCACCAGTGCTCCTATCCTGATCCATTGGATTTCTGATGCTCCATTGGTTGTAAAAACCAATGCCTCCAACTACACTATCACTGGAATTCTCTCCATCCACTCCACTCACCTGCCCCCCCAATCTCATCATCACTCCTAATGGACTCAACCACCCATACTTCTCCAACTTCAACTCCCCCATTTCCACATCCACAATCTCATTGACCTTCCACTCCCCACTTTCATTGCCTCTCTGGCTTCTTTGCATCTGGCCACATGCACAATGTAAAACAGATACTAAGGTCCAAGATTTCAAGTCCTGTCTGATTGGTCAGCCATAGTTGTAAATTTTGCCCATCCTAAAATAGCAGTTACATTGGCTTGAGTTATAGAAATGATGGATTTCACCATAGTAGTAAGGCTGTAGTAAGGAAGGCTATAGTACCACTTAGATGTGCTATTTGATTACATAAGCAGGGAGTGGAAAACTTATGCCATATATGGATAGAACAGGAGCAGACACTTTAAGCATGATTACATAAGCAGATCTGAAGCTGCCAGATATAGTTTATGGTCACACTTTTGTATTACATAAGCAATTGAAAATTTTATGCCACATATGGACAGCATAGAACAGTATAGCAACAGGCTGCTTTAAGCATGATTACATAAGCAAATCTGAAGCAACCAGATATATCCAAAAGCTTATCTGTCTGCATTTTTCACATATTATGTAATATACCTTTTAGGCACAATACAACTGCTTTTTTATTATTTTAGCCTATCTCTTTTGAGCTTAATATATTACATCACTCTCTGGTAGGGCTTTGGTGCACTTTCAGGGTGATTATATAAGCAATTTGAGTCGTCCAAAAGCAGCCAGAAGCCACCACTACTCCCACAATATCTCCACTTTTGAATATGTCAATATATTTCCCTCCCTTGCATTCCCTTCCTTATCAGAGGTGATCCCCTCACTGTAGACAGGCTATGTATACTGGAGTTCTGTTGCATAGAAACACAGTAGTTACATGCAGCTCCAGTTGCAATTTCACCTGTCATATTATTCTCTGAGTCTCTCATTACAAGCATTGCATCATCTAGTGTTGTGGCATGTATGTGACACTACAATGCCTCATATGATTTGATGCAACAGCTTTATGCCCTGCCATTTTTATTGCAATGCTCACCCCCTCTCCCTTCATGCTCTGCCATTTGATTGCAATACACTGTCAACTGCCTTTGCATCCATACCCTGTCATTTTTATTGCAATGCTCACCTCTCCTCCATCATGCCCTGCTGATTTATTGTAACATGATATTAACCTCCCCCTGTGCTTCCTTGTGCCCCCCAGCCATTTCTATTGCAACACATACCCTTCCCATTCATGCTCTGCTGTTTTCATTGCAACGCTTACCCCCCCTCCCTTTGTGCCCTGCCATTTTCATTGCAATGCTCATCCCTCCTATTTTCCTACCCCACTGTTTTTATTGCAATGCTTACTCCTCCCACCTTTGTGCCCTGCCGCTTTTATTGCAACACACCACCAACTTGCCCTTGTGCCCCCTCATGCCTCCCCACTGTTCCTATTGCAATGCTTATCCCCCCACCTCCATGTCCTGCCATTTCATTGCAACACCCTGCCAACCCACCCCCATGCTTCCCCATACCCCTCACCATTATTTGCAGTGCCCCATATATTCAATGCAACAGCTTGCAGCCAGTAGCTGGGAATCCTTGCTAACAATCTATTGCAATCCATTCAGTGCACTTCAGTTTCCCTCCACTCTTCTGTTGCAAACTGACTAGTATGCACTGTTTGTATTGCAATGTCTACCCCTCCCACCTTCATGCCTTGCTGTTTTTATTGCAACATATAGTGAACCTGCCCTCATGCTTCCTTGTGCCCCTGCCATTTTTATTGCAACACTTACCTCTCTTGCCTGCATGCCCTGCCATGTATTGCAACAGGCTGTCAATCCACTGTTGTGCTTCCTCATGCCCTCCACCATTTTATTGCAATGCTTACCCTTTTCCCCCCTTCATGCCCTGCTGTATCTATTGCAACACTTACCCATTCTGCCTTCATGCCCCACCATTTTTACTGCAATGCTCACCCCCCTTCATGCCCTGCCATTTTATTACAACATGCTGTCACCCTGCTTTCATGCTCCCTCATTCCCTCTGCCATTTTATTGCAATGCTTACTCTTCCCCTCTTCATGCCCTGCCATTTCTAATGCAACACCTACCCCTCCTGCCTTTATGCCCTGCTGTTTTTATTGCAATGCTCACCCTCCCTCATGCCCCACCGTTTAATTGCCACATGCTGTCAACCCACTCTCATACTTGTCCCCCTGCCATTTATTGCAACATGTTGTCAACCCACCATCATGCTTCCTTGTCCCCCTGCCATTTTTATTGCAACATTTACCCCTCCCACCTCCAACCTCCTATTTCATCAGCCTGTCAACCCACCCTCATGCTTTCTCATGCCCCACCATTTTTCTTACAATGCTTATCTCTTCCACCTTCATCCTCTGCTGTTTTATTCCAATCTTATCTCTCCTGACATTGCAATATGTAAGGACCACATGAATGCCACTTACTGACAACAGGGGCTGATGATGATGCTATGTCAAGTGCATGCAAGATACATACTTAACAATGTCATAGTAGCCTAGGACCTTCCCACTTTGTAGTGTCTCTTTGCCCTTTATCCTTTATCCTCATACTCCATATATTCCATGTCTCTAGTTACTGAATAGCAGCCACTTGTTTCACATCGACCAACACAAGCAAACCTTACTGTGTGGCCAACTATAATGTATTTCATATGATGACAGAGGAGTCTAATGGATCATATCAAGATTACATTGACTACATTGACTACATAGAAGTATCACTTCCAATGAGACAGCCACAAATGTGTCATCAATGTTGACATCTTGATGTTATGGCACAGATTTTTTCTTTCTGCAGGATGGTCAGCACAAAATAAAGGGAAAATAGTGAGTAACCTACTTGGCTGTGCTTGCCTGTTTCCAATGTCCCTGCTTGCCACCTGTTTTTTGTTCCCTTTTACATTTGTACTCTTGCTCAGGATTGGTGGCACCTGGTTCTTCTTCCTGAGGTTGCCAATAATGTTATCTCTCTGTGCACACTAAGAAGGAACATGCTTCCTTTTCAAGTGGCCAGAGTTTTTGCTGGTTTCATCAGGCTCAGTACCCAAGCTTAAAGCCTGCTGAGGTATATTGACACCAGGCTCTGTGTGTGGCTTAAGAGGAGCCAGTGGAACTTGTACATTTGCCAATGAACCCAATATCTGAGCCAATGGCACAGGTGGTGTCCATGATTGTAAAGCTGGAGCACCAGTGAGTGATGCAGCATTGGGAGAGCTCAGAAGATGTTGGGTGCCAGCAAAATTGCTGATATGCTGATTTGATGCAGAATTGAGCCCAAAGAACCCTGCTTGCAATGGTTGGCCCCAAAAAAATTAAATTGTGGTATCTGATAGGGCATGAATGACTATGTTTGGATGTGAGGGGCAGAAGTCACTCCCAATTTAGGAAAGGTATAACCTATTAAGCCAAGCTCAGGCACAGCAGGAAGACACCTGGACCAAGAACCCAAGTCCCAATTTGCCAACATGTTATGTAAATGCTGGCAAGGAGCTTCCATGAAGAAGTTCTGTAAATGAGATTGGGAAGGTGGGATCAACACACCAGGTTAGCACAGCAGAGAAGGAAATGGGGCATATGTTGTGGTGCTTTGAGGTGTGCCAGTGGTCTTTGCAGCCTCAATTCCCTCCTCCCTGCTGGGCTGCATGGTGCAAGCACCTGCAACACCATCTTCTGGCAGTTTAGCATTGGGTTCCATGTTCTCACCAGGGATTCTGTTGACCATGATACTAGGCAATTCCATGACCTCTATTGATTGTATAGTGTGGGAAGCTTGATATACTTAAATGGTTAGCATTCATATTCTGAGAGGCATGGAGTAATGCTGTCATATCCTGAAATCCCCTAAGTACAACTCCATTATATTACTGCAAACTCTAGTGCATTCTCCTTAGAGGCACAACTCCTGACCTCCAGACTTTTTTATATGTCTGTTTATATCCACCTCCATTACATTCCATCCTACTCCATTCCTCAATTATTCCCATTCATCTTAATTCTGCTTCTCACTTGTCTCCAAACCTGTCTCTTGCTTAGGAGTACAGCTCCAGCAATACTTGTACTCTGAACCTTACAAACCCTATGAACTCCATTACTAATGCATGCTCCTCTATACTATATATACTCTGAGATTCTTTTGTAAACTCCTCAGTTTGAATATTAGTCTATCCTTTACTCCTCTCCAACTGAGTCTTAACAACTCACCTCCAAACCCTTCGCTCAACTTGACACTCCAATGTCTTAAGTCTTACTACCTCCAACACTCCAAAATAAGGGACTCAAGGACTTGTGTAAGGGTGCACCACATACAGTGAAGCCAATGTTCCAACCCCTAAGTCCCATAGTTGTCCAACCAGGGGGTGCCATCTATAGGAAATTTAGTACAAATTCATGAGATTGTAGACTTAACACATACTTTGTTATTGCTGTGTTTCACCTGTGGTAGTCACATAGAATAAGGGGAGGGGTCACATCCTTTTGATATGGAACAGTCTTTTTCTTATCTGAACAAACACAACTTGAATTGACAAGTCTGTTGATTCAATAAAGTCAGCAATCTGAGAATTGGTAGATATTGGAAGTGATCTATTTACCTTTTTTTGGAGAGTTTGAGGGAAGTGCAATGTAAGGATCTGTTTATCTTTTTTCAAATGCCTCAACAGGAGCATGATATGATCTGATGACCAGAAGAGTGATTCTATTTACAATCACCATGAAAGAAGAGAGTACCATTATCAGAGCCTAATTTGCATTGTCAACACTTTGATAGAGCAAGAAGCCTCATGGTGACATTGTTGATCTAAGATATCATCTTCTTCCATGGCATGAAGAAGATCCAGGTCACCAAACATCCAGAACACCATAGTTAGATGAAGCAACTGGATTTGAGGTGGGATTGGCTCAGAGATGTTGTTGATGAAGGCCAGATTGCATCCACTTTTGTACCAACTGCTGACATGCCTGCTAATCTGCTCACCAAACCATTGGCTCCAGTTAAGGTGCAGCAGTTTCACCAGATGCTGGGCATTGCACCAATTGGGGAGAAGTAGAGTTACACAATTGTTGTTGTTATTTGTTTGTTATTTGCTCCTACAGTAGTTGGAGTCCACTATCTTCACTTTCCTCCAGTTTCTGACAGTGGACTCCAGCTGTGAGATTCCAGCTGTTTAATAGTGTTGGATATTATTCCAGATTAGGTAGTTAGCTTACATAAGCAACCTTTACATTGCACCAAGTACTATACCTTTCACTTTAGTGACTGCTAAAGTATTCCACAGTATCTACTCCTTGTTATGTCAGTTGCATTAGATCCATGTATATTCATTGACAGTAAGTACTCAATTATTAGATCTGCTCAGTCTCAGCACTCAGTATTCTGCAGTATTCTGATGATTTCACCCCATGTATAGGAGAATAACATCACATGCAGGAAACCTGAAGGTAATAGATAAGTCATAGTGTACCAAGTTTGTACTTGGCAATATCATTACCTGGTTCACTCTAACATGCACAGTCCACTTAGGTTTCAATGTATATGGGCAATGAGATCACAAGATGCATTCATTGGAATAAGAGACTTGGTAATAAGGAGGGGGGGTGATTCTACCTGTCTACAAAGGCTGGACCAAGCAGTCTTTGATCACTTGCTCCATCAACTGGCAAGCTTGAGAAATAGTGGTGCCAGGTGACAGCCTATGATAAATTACACTATCAATATGTGTGCCAATGAGGATGCTTTCAATCTGTCATAATGATAATAAGATACCCTAGAATTGAATACCATGCTTTACTTACCAGTCTGAGACCACACTGACCATTTTTCCCTTGGTGATCAAATACAACATTTTGGTTTTGGTTTGGTAGGGCATGAGGAAGCAATAACCAGAGTCATCAGATGCATGGTAAAATAATGCCCAGATGGGATCACCACAGTTTACTGCATAGCTTCAGATTCATCTTGTGCAGGAGAAGTGTTTGTGTCACCAGGGGTCAGCATTTGAGCTGACTGAGCATTGTTGGCAAAGGTCAGGAGCTCAGTGTCAGAGATTAATGTATCTGAAAAGTTGTTAGTAGACAGAGGGAGAAATCAATGGCAGGCTTAGCAGAGCTCTCATTTGGGCTGTCATCTGTGATGATAGCACAGACAGCACCAATGATCTTTGCAGCACATTCATACCAATGGTGTTCACTCAGTTGGTTTGGACTTTTGTGGTTGCAAGCTCGCAGAGCAACCATCACAACAATTGCCATGTGTGTGTTGGTTTCCAGCAAGTTTGGACAAACCTGCATGCATGGCAGTGTCATTTGCAGTTCTCAAACAATTCCATTTATTATCATTCGAATCAAAAGTGTCTACCTCTGAGTTCTATAATGCCTTGATGCACATGTCAGACAACATGGGAATTACAGAGACTAAGGTATGAGGATGTGTCTTGAGCACTAATGTGCCTGACTTATACCACTTTTAGGAACGTTATGACCAGTTTCTGAGGATCATTAGAGAGTGGCAGCATCTCAAGATGCTGAAACACACCAGCCAAGGCCACAATAATGTGAGCATAGAAGCCACTTGAGAGAGTGAGTGTGCTGTGCCTTGTCTGGCATGCCCTCATCCCAATAAAAACTTACCTCTGATGTGGACCAAAGTATCAGCAGAGAAATGGTATGCTTCATTCCAAAAATGGATAAATAACTGGAATTTACCTCTGTTCAGGCAGCTGGCTTTATGGGGTCTTCCTGGTGATTGATGTCAGCTTCCAACTCAAGTGCAAAGTCATATCAAGCAATGCAGTGGACCCCAGTTTGAGCTGAGGATGGGTATACTTTATGGAAGAGTCATTTTACAAGTCATATCTTGCAGAGCTCCTCAACAAGCCACAGCCAGTAAGCTGCAATGCTTCTGAGATCTGAACAATGACCTGGACTATTTAATCTTGCATTTCAGACAAGTAGTTGTTCAAGCCATACCACTGTGAATGTGGCAGATACAAAGTCAACAGCTGGCCTTGTAGTGACAGCATTGGAACTGTGGAGTGTGCCCAACACAGTTTCAAACTCTTTTGTGGAGTAGGGATCTACAGAAAGGAGAAAAGTAAGTCACTTCTGTGATACATATTGCAACTAGTATTCTGATCATCTAAATGTTCATCTAGATACGTCAATATGGACTATCTTGTGCTCTCTGCACCCTGCACCTTCACCCCTCTTCTGGTTCTAAAGATCTCATATAACATCACTTGTCAGTGGTACAAGTAGTTATGAAGAAGCATGACACTTGTTCCTGAGGCCTGGCATATTGATTACAAGTCAAAGGATGTTACTTTCCTTGTCCCAAAGTCATCTCCCTGCTCATATCACTGAGTGCCAATGGCTTTTCTCATTCAACATTGTCTGAGGTGTAGGGTGAATGGACAGTGAAGGTCCAGAGCATGGTTGGGCCAATATCAATCCAGCAGCATCCAGTATGAAAGAAATGGGGCCAGGCTCTCAGCAGGATACCATTGATGATTATTTCAGTGATTGGCATTGGAAGAAGCTTGTTACCTTAGGTAAGTGATAGAGGATTTGTTCAAGTTGTTGGCTGATCACTCAATAGGGTCGATGATTTTGTGCAAACTACAAGAAGCAGTCCCAGAGCAGAACAATCACTGTGAAGACTTCACTGAATTGTCTGAGTTGCTCAGCTCCAACTATGCAGATCTTGTGTCATCTTGGAAACAACAGGTTCACAAGTGGGAATTTAACATGATGAAGCCCAATCAATTTGAAGTCAAGATTGCTGGTGCTTTCAGTCTGTTTGCCTCCTCATCATATTTGTCTAACTTGACTATAGAGGTGACTCAGGCCACTATTCACCTGCACCTTGCTAAAGATGATGCCATGGCCACCAGCAATTCCAATGAGCCTCCATTGCATGCAACAGTCATGCCAAGCATTCTCATTGATACTGGCAACCAGCTCAAGGAACAGCAGTAAACTCTGTTTCCTCCACTGTTCATGTAGACTGCAGATGCCTGTATCCTTAGGCAACATCTTATTGCAGAAACCACAAGACTCAGCCAGCATGCCACTAATACACAGAAAGTGCATCTACAGCAAAGAGCCAATGCACTTATGCGACAGATTAATGCATGGGCAAAGATACAGATGCTTTTTGCTCCTGGAGTTGCCAGTTTATGGGATGCTGCAGGAGAAACCACTATCATCCCTCACTCTGATCTGCTTGAGCATTCTGAATTTCCTCTTTTTCTACCATCTGCTATCTTCCACTGTGTAATATGCTACCAGACTTTGAAGCAGATCAAATGGAAACTTCAGGAAGGACAAGCTCATGATGCACTAAATGAGCTATGTCAGATACTGTGTTCATGGTCATATACATATGCTAAAATTCAAGGATTGTTTCCTATGAGGGCAGGGAGCAGATATTGTACAAATACACATGCATGGAACTGCCTCAAAAATGTCAACATGAAAGTGCAGGCAAATGCTGCAAAGTATTGGGCAGCACATCATGCTCTCACTGTACTAGGGGACCTTTTAGGCAAGGTTGGGTGGAAGAATGTACTTTGACCTCTAGCAAATGAAGACATTCATTCAATGATGGAAAGTACTGACAATGCTCATAGTGAAGGGTGGAGGAGGTTATCTTGGATCTGGTTGGTTTGTGGCCACTCTGAGAGTCACATAGAGAATAACACTGATGAAGATGTGCAGGACAATATGCACTCTATTTCAGTTAACTACTACTCACTAAATAAACTACAGCAATTCATATTGAGTGGTGCAGATGCATGCACATATGAACTGTTTGATAGAGGAGGTGGAGTTGCTGTTCTCTGAACAGCAGCAAATCCTCTGATTCCTCCACTAGCATGTGGCCTGGTGGACTGACAAAGTGAATGCTCAGGTCATGAATGATCCCACTTTGGCAAAAGGACTGAGAGCATATGCTGTATATCAGGCCTCAATTCAACAAAATGTTGAACAGAGATTCCAACATATTTGGTGGGACATGAAACACTTTCTGGATCTGGCCAACAATGGACTAGTGGTTAGAGAACCTGAGGGTACTGCTCATGTTACAGCATTTACTGGTGTGTAGTGGTAGTCACAGTTTTGTTTTAGATATAGTACACAAAGTGAGACCTATTGCAATATCATGTGTGCCCATACCAGACAGCAAGCAATGGTGACCATACACCATGCCTACTCCCTTCCATGAAGGCAGGAGGGATAAGCATTGCAATAAAATTGGCAGAAGACCCAAGAGCAGGTTGATAATGTGTTGCAATAAAAGCAGCAGCACCCAAAAGTGGGAAGTTGGAGCATTACAATAAAAACAGCAGCACACAAAGGTAGGAGGGGTAGGTGTTGCAATAAAAATGGCAGGGCATGAAGACAGGAATAAGCATTGCAATAAAATAGTGGAGGCACAGAGAAGAATAAGGATGGGTTGACAGCGTGTTGCAATACCATAGTGGGGTACAAAGCAATACATTGCAGGACCTCTCGTGAGTTGCAATAGGGAACTACTGGATGGGATGCAATTGGGAGTGAGATTGTATTGCAACAAGGAGGTGAAATGGCTATGGAATGAAGTACAGTAAGGTTTGCAATGCAAAGGGCAACAATGACAGGTATCTATGCAACAAGCTTCCAGGATGTGGTGCTGTAGACACATTATATATAGATACACATATTATACATATGTGTATAATACAAGCCATTTGACCACTTAAATGAGTTCCTAAAAGGTTTAATAGAGTATAAAATAATTTATGATGAAAAACATAGATTCGATATGATGTTTTTGTATTTTGGACATATGGACAGGCACAGTATGTCCCCATATAGGGGTGATATGTATGTATAACATACCAGAAGCTCAAGGCATGGTTATGACTCCTTGCTTATATATCATTATATCTCTTCCTATTTCTTTTTGATTTCAGAAGCCTACAGGGGTGGCACAGGGGCTCTGTACAGTGATACAGCATTGTAGTGAGGATATATTGAGATATTCTGAGATGATAAACATGGTACCCTACCCTTATGATAAGCAGCTACTTATACATTTTGCATCTTTTATCAATAGGAGTGCCATGAGTCACCAGAATGTACAGAATGTATGTATCTAGACCCCTGGATAGCTATGATATACCTCCAGGTCAAATGCTGAGGCCATCAGGTAAATGTGGAGTGCAGAGGGAATGATTTGAGCCTGTGGAAAGTGTGGGAAAATCCCCCTTTACCTCCACAGATTGTGCAAAACTAGTTAAAAAAATACAATTATATATGCTAAACTAAGATTGAACATCTCAAGATGGCTTATATAAAGTCCTGCTTCATTCTAGATCTATTTCATGTTGTTAGCAGTATCATTAAATTGGTGACCTCAAATATCAAAAATGTGAAAATTCTTTGCAATATCTTGCAATTGTATAGGAATTTTCATATTCTTGGCATGTTTCTAATGAAATACATCTGTTATAGCCTATTTAAAGTTCATATTAGTCCATTAGCATCCATATCACATGGATTCCCCCTGAGAAATCAACAGCATCTGGGCTGGACAACCAGAAAAGTATATAAGGGCTTAGTCAGTCATCAGGAAAATAGCCATTTGCTTATTCACCTTAAATATACTTATTTCACTTGTTTTCCTTGTGAAGGTAAAGGGGGATTTTCCCATGCTTTCCACAAGCTTGAATCATCCCCCTTGCACTCCACATTTACCTGATGGCCTCAGCATTTGACCTGGAGGTATATCATAGCTATCCAGGATCTAGATACATACATTCATGTACATACATTTTGGTGACTCATGGCACCCCTATTGATAAAAAATGCAAACATATAAGTAGCTGCTTATCATAAGGGTAGGGTACCATGTTTATCATCTCAGAATATCTCAATATATCCTCACTACAACCCTGTATTACTGTACAGAGCCCCTATGCCACCTCTATAGGCTCTTGAGATCAAAAAGGAATAGGAAGAGATATGATAATATATAAGCAAGGAGTCATAACCATACTTGAGCTTCTGGTATGTTATACATACATATCACCCCTATATGGGGACATATTGTGCCTGTCCATATGTCCAAAATACAAAAACATCATATCGAATCTATGTTTTTCATCATAAATTATTTTATACTCTATTAAACATTTTAGGAACTCATTTAAGTGGTTAAATGGCTTGTATTACCTACTTAGAACTGGGCAAGGGAAAACAGTTATGAGACATTAAAAATCTAAACAATGCCTGTTTCACCTATCTCACTTGCCCCACTAAGGTCCACATGGGATTCCTTTTTAGGACTGTTTCCCTTTTGTCTGTTAATAGTACACTCCTCACTTACATAATAATATGCCCATTCAGAATAGCCTGACTGATAGATCTTGATGATATGTAGATATCTGTCCTTCCTCTCTTCCTTCCTCCCTCCTCCCTCTTCTCTCTCACATTTTTATACTATATCTCTCCTCTCTCTTTACTATACCTGATCCACAAGGTTAAGTGGGGCCACCTGACCTTTTAGAAGATATTCCTTGTCTTAATGTCTGCTGCTTTTAAGACATGGGCTTGACCCTAGCTTTTGTTGTGTTAGATAGACCTTCCCAGTCCTCCACTTGGAGTGATACCCACACAAAGGTCATGCTCTGTTTGTGAAGGCCAGGGCACCAGTTTATCTGGGTCACTGAGGCTATTCAGGTTATCTCCTGAGTAATTAGGAAGGTACTTCATCAGTCCAAGTAGTATTTTTATATAGATAAATAGCTTTAGAGATTCTGAGTTGGGGTGGATATTGACCCAATCAGAGACTGGGGAGTAAAGAGCTACATTCCTTGGTGAAGAAAATATTTTAATTGACAATATTTCAAAACCATTATCATGTGAGCAAAAAGTATTGTAGAATCCAGTTAATTTTTAATAATTTCTGTTTTATTAGGTCAACTCCACCCACCCCACCACAGTATGCACAAAGTGCTGCCTGTCAAGCTGAGCATGATTAGCATATTTTGGAATCACCTCCTTTTCATTGTCAACCTCATATTCCTGTATTACCTCCAAATGCTTCTCCTGCCTTGATGGGATGTATTTTCCTTTCAAATTCAAATTTTCAACAAATAGCTGATTATATATTAATTGTTAGAATCATCCCTCTCTTCCTATGAATTGTTTTCCTGGACTACCATGTAATGTAATTGAACAACATGAAGTGCAGCATGCTTGGCATGTACATCATGTTGCTTCACCTCCTTTTCAATCTTTTCAGCCACCATCACCACCACCACCTTTCCAACCTCAGCCTTCTCTTCAGCCATACTATCCAATACAGCATTATGTGGATTACAACACTGCAGTAATGGAGAAGTTCAATCATACTCATGAACAATGTTGTAGAAATTGCCATACTAGGGAATAGAGGCAACATAGTAATCAGACCAATCCTGCTCCACCCTTTAATTTTCAAAGGAATGCTATAGAGCAAGAACAACAAAAACAGATGGAAATAGAGCAAGCCAGACAGCAATGTTTACACTTTAAAGCTAAGCAAGAACAAGAATGTCAAGAGATTGAGGAGCTATATAGACAGATCCAAGCTGAAGGTCTATGTTATTGGCTGCAAATTGAACAGGAACAACAGCATCAACTGATGAAACAGGAACATTTATGTCTTAAAATAAAGCATGTATATCAATTACAGCAAGCTGAGCAGCAATCTTTACAACAGGCAGTTGAGGAAGAATACTTGACTCAAAGGCACAGAGAATATGAGCATTCATAGCAGCAACTCTTGAATGATATGTATTAAGAGTATAATCAAGCTGTTTCTCTTGAATAGCATGAAGAAGATGAAGAAAGGCATAGAGCTCGAGGTTCTCAAAATAATGGTCCATCATCATCATCATCACCATCACCATCACCATCATTTTCTCCAACTCCAACTCCAATTTCATCACCTCCACCTCCACCTCCACCTTCACCTCCACCATCACCATTACTCACACCACTACCTCAACAATTTCCTCCAGGTGGGAGACCCTATAGAGAGCCTATAGAGCAACATTCATTAGGTCCTCTAGATATTCAATGTTCATCATGCCATGCTCTACACTTTGATAGTAAGAAGTTAAGCAAATCAATATGTTACAATACTCTTTTTGGAATGTGTTGTTTAGAAGGGCAAGTGCAACTTCCACCTTTGCCAGAGTGGTCAGTAGCACTCAAGGATTTACATATATGTATCTGCACAACAATGACTTTAAAAACAACATTCATTAATACAACAGTGTTCTGGCTTTTACATCTTTGGGTGCAGAAGTGGTTCACCATACTGTTCAAGGTGCTGGTCCAGAATTCTTTCACATTCATGGCACTTTTCACCATCTCATGGGAAGTCTCATTCCAAATAAAGGCAAGGATTCCTGCTATGCTCAGCTATACATCTATGATCCACAGAATGCAACTGATATTTGTATACACCACAACCCAAATCTTCAAGGAGACATTCTTGCCACTCTACATGATATGCTTTTCAACCACCATTACTATATCAATCTCTATAAACAAGCCTATGAGATCATGAGGGCCAAGCCTCCTAAGCAGCACACTGATATATGTGCTCAAATCTACCTTGCTAAAGATGCTGATGATGCCTGGAGATATAACCTTCCTATTGCCAATGAAATTGCTGCAATCATTTCTGGAGATGGCTCTGATGCTGTCAATGAACATCATGATATTGTTCTACAACTTCAAGGTGGTGGCTTAAGACATGTAAGCTGTCTCAATCATGTTTATCTAACACTACATTATGTATTGTTGTTTCCTTAGGGTGAAAATGGATGAAAGCTTGGCATGCAACTCAATGCAGAGGGCAGATGTATCCACTCAAAGCATCTTATGCAGATTTTGTATTATGCTCATCATATTCAGCTTTGTCCACTAGATGTTGAACCACATAATCTGTTTTGGGGAGGTCAGCTATTTCAACAATATGTCTGTGATGCTTGGGCTTCTGTGGAGCAGTCTAAACTTACCTGGGTGGCCAACAATCAAAAGAAGATTAGAGCAGAACTTTATAGTGGCTTATAAGATTGTATGGCTCAGGATCCTAATATCAATCTCCAAGATGTTGGTTGTACCATCATCCTCCCATCCTCTCATTCAAGCAGTCCACATTACATACAACAGCTACTGCAGGACTCTTTGGCAGCAAATGCAAATTGGCCAGAAATCAATAATAATCTTTTGCCAGGTTTGTTTGCTTTTTTTTTACTAACTCAAATATATATGTATTGTTTTATTGCCATTGTTTCTTTAGGACAGAATGCTGTTGACCATTCAGACTTGGTGGCATGTGTATTCTATCAAAAGCAGCAGGCTTTGCTGCAAAAAGTGCAAAATGGTTATTTTGGTGCTGTTGCTGGCTTGGTCCACACCATCAAGTATCAAAAATGTGGACTTCCTCACATGCATCTCTTGATTTTCTTGGAAACTCAAGACAAGGTTCATGATGTACAGCAGATTGATGCACTTTTCTCTGTCCAAATTCCAGA
Organism: Boletus subgraveolens; assembly: GCA_038092555.1. Lineage (NCBI taxonomy): Eukaryota > Fungi > Basidiomycota > Agaricomycetes > Boletales > Boletaceae > Boletus > Boletus subgraveolens. The sequence continues at coordinate 16,315 of JBBPQP010000589.1, forward strand.
TCATGAACAACATCCTCAACTTTTTGAAGCTGTCTCCAAATTTATGCTTCATGGTCCATGCACTCCACAACAATGCTTAGAGAACACTAGATGTAAAAAGCACTATTTAAAGTCCTTCTGTGAACACACAGTCATAAAGAATGATGGTTATCTAGAATGTGCTCAGCCTGACAATGAACATACTATTGAAAAAAATGGTGTCACCTTTCAAGGGAGGATAGAGACAACTTGCTCAGAGTTGGTGAGTGGTCTGATCATTCATAATTTGGGCAAGGGCTGTGTGGGGTGGCAGTAAAAGCCACCCCTTTATCCTTTTTGCTGGATTGCTACACATGAGGTTGGGATGTGGTTGTGATTCGGAATATGGGGGCAGTTGGAGGGCCAGTGTCATTGCCCTGGAAGAGGGTAAGGGTATAATGGTGGGCTTTGACAAAGTGAGCTCTTTGGCTGCAGAGACAGTGGCTGGAGACTTGGGCTACTGGATCATCTGAATTTGAGAAAATAGGAGAGGCAGCTGAGGAGGTTCATTCATATAGTAGAAAGCTGGTACTGAAAGGGGTTTCTTGGGAGGCATTTGATCATAATGGTCTCCACACTGATCAATTTTATCAGTTTTATCTGTCATTAAGCCTATTGTTTCCAACTGTTGTCATCTAAATAAGTTAGTATCAATTACTGTTTATTGTACCTCACTAATGTATTGCCAAAGGTCACTGAAATCATTGGATTGCTGGTCAACAGGGGTGCTACACAATAGCATGGCCAAATGTGATTGAGCACCACCACAGCCAACTGAAAATCACATCCTCTTGCACCAATGCATAGTCTGGTTCCACTTAAATACCTGGCATCTCTGATGATCACATCACTCAATTATCTCACAATGGGCAATGCAATCAGCAAAATCCTCATTGTGAGTGATTCTATCTATTCTGCCTTGGTTCCTCTAACCTTGTGGATGCAGGAATTATCCTTCCATGTGAAGCATTTGAGGGAGAATGATTGTATGAACACAAGACCTACAAAGCGGCAGCATCAGAGCTGCCTCTGGTGAAGGCAGATTACCTCTGGTCATCAGTACACTCACATTCTCTCACTCCATTCTTCTCTAATTATTGCTAGGAGTGCAAGCTTCTGAGGGAAGACTCCCTACCATTTGTCATAGTGAATATTGTTGCATTTTCAGCTTCTTTTCTCTGATTGTCCAAGGTTTGACCCACAGACAGGAACATAAATGTCAGAGGAAGGATGACTTTCCTGATCCACAGCCAATCAAAATATCACACTCTACCTCAGAGCGTCCTGTTTTTCACAGGTACAAGAGGAAGGATCACTGTGACCAACAGTGTTACAGTTTTGGCACACCCCTGGTCTTTTTCCTCCTCCTATGACCTGGTGCCTGCTCATGACCACTCCTTCACTGGACCATCCACTCCAGCACACTCTAGCGCTTGTTTACACTCGACGCAACACGTCTTGCAACGGCCCTGGACCACCTACCATCCAACACTGTTCCCCCTCAGTGTCTCCTGACATAGCTGCTCTCCTATGTCCTGATCCAGGATTTTCCCAGGATTTTCCCTGGAATATCCCTTTGGGATCTTCCCACCCTTCAACCACCTTAGGGCTGCCCCTTGACACCCTCCTACTGTTTGGCTCCACAGCCCTCCTGCTGTTCACCAGATCTCCCCAGTGGCCTTCCTCACCACCTTCCTCAGTGACTTCTTGCACAGCCATCCTCCTGTGCTCACATCCTTCAAACTCAGACACCACAACTAATCTCATGCCTGGTGCTTTGATCATATCAGATAACAAATCCATGTACCTTGATACTCCAGCTGGCATTGGGTCTGACCCAGATGTGATACTGAGCAATGTAATCCCTTCCAATTCTTCAACAGAGGTAATTCTTTACAACCCCTGGGGCTCTAATACTTGTGATTTGGACAAAGTGGTTGACCTGATGATGGTATGTGCTCTCTTTTGTGAGAACTGCAATTTTTGACTCATGAATGCAGCCCAGCTTGAAGGTGAGGCTAACAGAGCTTGATTATTTGAGTGCATTGCGGAAAAACATGTATGGCCTGAAAGCCCACTTTCAAAGGGTCTTGATGGAGCTGGAGGTATGACATTCTTTATTGGTGCTACCTGAAGTTTTAACTTACTTGCTGTAGAATGCAAGATTAGAGAAAGAGCAATTCTACAAATCAGCCCTGTCCCAATACAAGATGCTACATGAAGCACATAGTGAGTGACTGAAAACCCTTGAAGCTAAGCTGCATGATCAGAATGCACAGATCATGGAGGAGTCTAATAAAATGAAAACAGTTCTTGCCAATCAAGAGATGGTGATTGCACAGCAGAAGTTAGCAATTGAGAACCTCAAAAAGGATATTAAGGAAGCACGCTATAAAACAAGTAACAAGGTCAAAGACCTTGTAAGGGTAGATATAGAAGGGGCAAGTACACTTGTCCCAAGGGGGTCCTGTAAGAGGGAAGTTAGATGAAAAGGGTTAGCTACAACTGACCACAGGAGAATAGAGTATCCAGAATCGTCCTGGGTACACAATGATGAGGGAAAATGAAGTCCGAAGCAGATTGAGTAAAACGATGAGCAGTCCAACCTAGGATGAGGGTTGGATAGACGATGATGAGAGCTATCCGGTCAAGGATGAGGACCAGATACTAGGACAAGGAAGGGAGTTGATCAAGGACGAGAGGAACCATAGCGAGAAAATTAGGAGTGAACAGAGATGATTATTCAGATCTAGGTACAAACTTTTTATAGTCCGGGCATTCCCAAGACTTTGGTAACTTGGTTACCAGAGAAGCATACTATAAGGATCTAGAGGTGGCAGCGGCTAATTGTAATAGAAGTAAGGAAGGAATGTAGGTAGAAGTAGAAGGTACTACTAAAGAAAGAAAGAAGGAACAAGATGGCGAATTGAAAACAGTACCAGACTGTATACATAGTTTCTGGTATAACTTGGACAGTGGATAGATAGTACAGATAGGTGATACCATACTGGATAGAAAAATAAGGGCTCAACTTACCTCAGACTGGACATAGAAGACATGGGACACGATGGAGATTACTTGGAGGACGTCTGAATGAAGGGGAAAGGACAGGATGTAACTATAGAGAGCTAGAGGCTCCTACAGCGCCATCAGGTGATGTCACATCCAGAAGTTGATGTTAAAGCTCAGGAGATGCTTAAGAAGGTGAAGGTAAGACCTTTAATACTGTACCGAGTCATGCTCTCATGCATTCAAGGCTGACAAAGAGTCGGAGGTGGCCCTTCTTACAAAGAAGTATGAGAGGGCTCTCCACAAAATTTGTGTACATATAATCCTGTCATTGATGTCCCCTTCCATTTGCTCATGTAGAACACACTCTAGGACCTGGAGAAGAATTTGTTAGGAAGTTCTAGCAGTCCTGAAGTTGATTTCCATCAATCCAGACCACCTTTCATTTCTGCCCAGCACCCTCCTTGCCTTGCTACTGAACCTGCAAATTCCTCCCAGCCCCCACCCTCTTTCAGCCAGCAGCAGATTTCACTGAGGGTTGCCCCTTTCACTGAGCTCCCCACCCAGTGCCCAATTGCCCTTGTTACAGAATTCAGAGATTCCACCCAGCCCCAGCCCTCTTTCAGCCAGCAGTCTCAACATCTGCCCCCACACAGCACCCCCAGCGTCCAATTGCCCTTACTACTGAATCTGGAGATTCCATCCAACCCCAGCCCCCTTTCAGCCAGCAATCTCAACATCTGCCTCCACCTAGCACCTCCCAGCACCCAATCGCCCTTGCTACAGAATCCACCTGCTCCCAACCCACTTTCAATCAGTGTCAAGCTTTGCCAAGGGTTACATTGATCAGTACATTTGTTTGTAGTTATTTATTCAATTTTCTTGGTCCCTACTAATCAATCTCACAGGAGATCACAAGTTCTGAGACTCCTACTGCATTCCCCAGTTCCATTCTTTTGGACCAAGCCATGATAGAACAGGTTGCACAAGAAGTCTGTTGAGTTATAAGTAGCAGCAATCTTCCCAGTCTCCCACTCCTTGGAAGAGACAGACATGCAAAGTCTTCCAGTTGAAGCAAGAGATTACCTGTGATAAGGAGTGGAATGCAAACCTTGTAAGCATCTACTCACTATTAGCTGACTGATATTCTTCATTCATTTTAGGAACATGTCCACCATGGTTTTGAAGAAGTCTTTGGGGTCTCTATGACTGATGATTCCTTACTTACTGGTAGGGCCTCCCATGAGCAAGTTCAGGCATTTCAGGAGGGCAGCAGTGGGCCCAATCCACATGACTTAAAATGGGACTTCAATTGTCCCGCATCCTCTGGTTGAAACAAAGCTGTTATCTCATTTCTTCTACAGGAACTCAGGCAGAATTGAAGGCAGAGAGAGATGATGATGACGAACCTGTCTGGTGATTTTTATGGGATCTTGTGACGACATTAGGCACTGACAGAATGAGTTCTGACGAGAGCAGCGAAGAGGACATGGAGATGGTGTTTCACACTTGTACAATGCCCTGAAGGAGGGGATATCAAGAGCTGAACATCATTGACATCCAGTGTGCTCAGGAAAAAGATATACTGTATTTTCTCGGAAAGGGGCAAAGGTAGCAAAATGTATTCATAGTAGTAATGCCCTTCCATCACTGTATAGGCCTGTGAGAGGCTTGTCACAATCTTTCTACTATCCTGAGTGGCTTGCTAAAAATCCAGATGCCCCATCTGGAGAGGCGGTCCCCTGGATGCACATTCTCATCCAGAAGTAGTCCATACATTGTACAGTTGATAATCTACACTTATCTACACTTAAGTGGTTTCAAGCAGGAAAAAACATGGAAATCATCACCAACATTGCCAATTTCTTGGAGTTCTTGGCAGCTTACACAAAGTGAGTAGTAACAAAAGTCCTTCAAAAACA
>JBBPQP010000590.1:0-21258 GCA_038092555.1 Boletus subgraveolens
GTCTGCCTTGGGATCAAATATCAATGTCTAATTTGGACATCCCTGCAAATGATAGTCACGGTCGTGGTGGTAGGAGGCGCAGTGCCTATACCGATCTTGTAGGAATGTCTACCCACCCCTCCATCGAGGAAAGCGAAGAGGAAGATGAGGTCGCTTCGTCGACATCCATGATGAAACAATATGTGTCATGACTCATCTTCAGTCAATGCCATTGGATCTAGCTGTTTGAGAAAACTAGAACTCGCGAACGCGAACGCACCAACTAATCCTCTGCTGGCTTTGGAATAGCACATCGATGAGTGAGTTGCTCACAGTCCTGCCGAATTTGCTTCCATCAAGTGAAGATTCCACGTCGGAGTTGTACTCTGGTTTGCAGCGTCCCACGTAGTTGTCGTCCTCTTGGCATTTGTATATTCTCGGACAAGCTTCATTTCCGCTTCCTAGTGGATCGCACTGGTGGAACATGTGATTTTTTTTTTTAAATTCCATTTATGTCCCGTTGGGGTTGACTAACCCTATGTAGGACAAAACTAACGTGGAGCTAAAGGGACATCCTTGTCCCGCCGAATCCCTGATTCTGTGAATGCCCCAGAAGCGTGCTGTAAGGCTCCTCCCGGTCCCGCCATTCCCACTGGCCGGTTTTAGACACCTGAATCGACGAATCATCGACCCCCATTATTCATAGTTGACATGTGTGTGGATGTGTGTACGTAGATGAAGGTTTGACATGTACTCGTCCGCCGAAACGGATGTGCACATTTGGGAGTAAGGGCTCGGCTGCAAAGAGGCGGAAAGGTTTAGTGGTATGCTAAGTAGAGGAGGACTTCCAGTGATGGATGTCTTTCTTGATGGACATCTGTCGGTTCTGGTCTCTAGTTAGTGCCTCGCATTCTGGGTTTACCTTTTGCATGTGTATGATGCATGCGAGCTCCCATATGTCGGCGAGTGTGAAGATTAGTGATGGTGTAAGGTATTGAGTATGCGGGTAAGGTGTAGTTGCATCTGCATAGAGAGGAATGAGAGGGGGGTTAGCGTCGTTGTCAACGTTGAGATGGGGGTATACCAATGGACATTTTTAGGCGTCCTGTTTGTTCTACGTAAGCTAGGAGGTGCGGGATTGCTTGTGGTGAGGATAGTAGGTGCGGGATGTTGAATGTGCGGTTTCCGAGTTTGCTACGTAGGAACATGTGATTAACATCTCGAAACCCAACATTGGGTGTCAAGTAATTTAGATCTTTGCTGGGCATCGTTTGGAGTGATGGCAGCTTCCTCGGTCAGTACTGCTGGTATGCAGCCCTGGGATGAATGAAAAACGCCAAAAAATTCTGAGGAACGCGACAATAGATTTGGCGAGCAATCTCGTCGAGAACGATATAAGTATGTTGTGGGAATGATGACTTATCGAGGCTCAGGGCGAGGCTCATTGTTTGCTTGGATGTGTCATTCAGTGTGCATACCTCAAATCGGGTTGAGCAGATCTCGCTTGAGATGGCCTGGAGATCAATCGATTATGGTACCTCATATAAGCAGGTAAATGCAAAGAGAGATCACTCCGGACTGCTGGAGCGAGAGAATGGGTCGACTGAGACGAAGACGATGCACCACCTATTGGGGATTAAAGGGAGTTTCAGACATATTATTGAAGGGCATTCTACGTCATCGGGAAACAGGAAGAGATAAAAAAAATCATGGTGCACGATGCTGGTCTCTTTCGGGGGACGCCCAATACTGTCGAGTTTGGCCAAACACGGGTAGGTTGGCGTGAATAATCAACCGGGCCCAGAAGTATTCTACAATGAAATAATCCCTCAATCTTTAGTGTTGCTCATCGAATCCCAACTCTGGGATGGTTTGGAAAGGAATCCATGCCAGCTAGTTCTGGCATGGTACCGCACAGGAACGAGCAAGCACCGCTGGGAGCCCGATGTCCTACATAAGAGGTCAGGGTAAAGCATAAACATAAACAAACAATGTCGAGAAATGGGCAAAATGATTGTGAAATTTTCTGAAAATCAACCGGGCAGGATTCAGCTCTTCTTTGTACTTTGGTGGCCACCATTCTACTTGCAACTTGGACGACTTCCCGACTGCTTGAGGCCCCGCTGTTCACTTCATCCGTATTGCTGCACCCAAGACATGCTGATCCTGCCGACAGCGATCCTGCCGACGGCGATGCCGGTAGCGGCGACAGATGATGAAAATGCCTGACGCTCTCCGCCACCCCGGGCGTCGTTTGAACAAAGTCTCCATCTCTCGTTAGCCATTCCCGCTGCCCACCTCGGGCGACTTTCCTTTTTGGCGGGAAGGGGACGTTCCCAATGTCCGTGTCATTCTTCGCTGACGCTCCCATCCGCATTTCGTCTCCCATCCTTGCTGAACCCCGTCCCTATGAAAATGACCTGCGCATATTCCACCCGTCCAGAGTTCGTCCGAGACCCCAACCGCTTCCCTGGATCTCTAGCTCCGTTAACTCGCCGTTTACAAGCCGCGTACAAGCGGAAGAGGATCCAGGATCTGGGTCCTGCGAAGGTCCCTTTCGGCAGATAACCACGCCAGCCAACCGCAGGCTCTGACCCCCCTTACGTTGCTCAGCTGTTGTGAATCTATCCGTCTACGCTCAGGCCTCAGTCGGGAGGGCTACCAGTGACACTCCTTCCGAGCTTGGTATGTATTCTGGTGAGTTCACTGCCGCATTTTGCGTTGTCGGGTCAGGTGCATGGGGGGTTACTCGCACGCCATAAGTCTGACTGCGGACGCGGATAATTGGGTAGAGGGGGTAGAGGAGTGGCTGGATCGCAGCAGATGGATGGGCGGCCTCGTCGCCCTCACCAATTTCCATGTTCTTCCTCGCTCTCACGCACGTTGGTTTTCAGTGTCTATCCGACTCTAACCTGCTCATCTCACCATGACATGCGACTGTACAACGCACTATGTGCAAGCTATACATTGCATCGCATCGGTGCCCGCTCCCCTTCCGTCTGTCGTCACCTTCCTCGGTCGAGTATGGTGCTTCGTAATGCGACTCAGATAAGTTCATTGTAAAAACGCTGTATATATGCTTCACATTCTGGGCTGAATGCTATACGTACAAATGATGCGGCTGTTTCGAAAGGAATGTGGAAATCGTCACAACGAAGTAGGCGCGTTTCATCTCACCCTTTGGTTCAACGAGATTTGATGCTGGGAACCTGTGAGTGGCAGGTGACCACATCCCAGAAGCATCCAATAATTCCTATTTTCACTCATTCACTAGTCCGATGCACCTCTCCTTTGGCACGCAGTGAGCACCACCCCTGCAGACCCCTGACATTACGCGAACATCCTGTGCTACATAGATGCTCTCACACTGCCCGTCCACTCCTCCGCCCCGACCGTGTGTTTATCCAACGTTGGAAGATGCGTACGTCACGCATCGTTCCAAACTAGTCTTGACACAGACATTTAATACACTGGGTAGAAAACACAGCTGCCCATCTGCTTTCCTCTCCTCGACTCCCTTTCTTTGTTTGTCGCTCAGCCGTCAAATATCCCCGTTTCTCTTCTACCTGCCATGTCCTCCGACTTACAGTCTGCTCTGCAGCTTCTCCAGATGAATAACTATGTATCCCGTACGGCTGCTCATGCCTTCGGTCAATGGCTAATCTTATGAACCAATGCAGTTATTATTTGCACTGCTATCGTATATGATTATTGTGAGTGATGCTATATATGTGTGCTATCATTTTTGTCCTGAAGAGACCATTTCAATCCCACCAATGCAGCCCTCACCTTTTCGAGAGAGGTGTGCCATCTCGCTCTCAATATCATATTAATCAGCCAACCATATAGGAAGATAGAATATGTTTGGGTGAGCACTGAGCCGCGATTATCCAGTAAGCACCGGGCCCCTGACAGTCCCACAGCGCAGATCCTGGACCTGGGTCTCCACGATATTTGTTTTGGTGTGTATCAAGGCTCAGGGACCACTCCAATGCAGGTATTCCGAATTGACAGTTCTGTAGGTTCGCTATCTCGGTCTTTGTTTCATCATGTAGGTCTATTGTTGCTATGATGTATAGCAAATTATAGAGCTGAGATTTAAACTGTGCTGAAGTTTGAATGGCCTCCGTATGTTCAGAATTAAATCTGGGTGAATTGAGCTGATCAGATGCATTCTCAGTGGGTAGTACCTTTGTCCCTGGCCCTGTCATAGTAAGTGTTTCTGCTTTGAACCTTGTCTACCTTTAATATAGTGACCATCTTGTGATAGACGTATGCATCTCAATTTGTACTGAAAACTGTGTTGATAAGATTTCCATAGGTGTAAGTGGATTGGTTTACAGTACCTGCTACACAATCAGTACGAGACAAGGATGTTCCAAAGGTACTGTTATGGAGCTGGTAGCCGTCTGGGGGTTCGAAATATTCCTTACGGCTGCTGATTGTAAGTTACTGTGGCTTCCTAGTTCCTCTCTCCAGACCATGATTTCAATTACAGATGTAATGATCTTGCGGGTGTATGCAATGTGGAATCGATCCAAAACGATTCTTTGGATCCTCCTGTTCATCTACGTTCCACAGGCTATTGGTTCCTGTGTTGTAATAGGCATTTACTACAATCCCGATACCTACTTCTCAGGTATGTCCGGAGCCGAATTGTACACATCACTGCATCTCACGGAGTCGGCCATTCGTCGCCCTCCACCCATCTCTCTAGTCACAGTTGTTCAACTGATCAATTTCTCTATTTGTAATGCCTCACGGAACAACACAGCACCGCTGCTTTACGTGTATGCTGGAATCCCGCGATTTACACTCGGTGCTCTACTTTTCGTTCTCGCCGTCATCCAAACCTTGAAGGAGTCAGTTGAGATGTACAAGGCTACCAAGCGATGGCAGCCTAATCGATACATGCAGCAACTCGTGAAAGATGGTATTCTTTATTTCCTTGTGTGCGTCTTGGCTTTCTACTCTCTCAATCGTCACCATCATGGCCTTTCATCCATCTTACTCTTCAGTACTTGTCCCAAAGCTAACCATTCCGTTGTTTTCTTCTGAACTGCTAGGAACATCCTTTTCAGCATCGCTGCCATTATCTCAAACGGGTCTTCGATAAGCAGTGCTTTGGGGCTCCTCCTGGCCTTGTTCAGTTATACATTGATATGCCCCATCATGCCTCGGTTCATCATCAGCGTGCGAGAGCTGTATGACCGTGACACCCGTCGGGGCTGCCAGGGAATTGACACCGGATTCGGTGTGTTGTCGCAACCCATTTCCAGTCAACACGCGGCCGTATCCGCGATTGTATTCGCGGATGTCCCCCCGGAGCAGGAGCAGGTAGTCGAAGGAGAGGCGAACGAATCGGAGGCGATTCAACTCGAAACGTTGGGAGATAATACGCGTCGAGTTTGAACATTGATTTTGGGTGGAAAATGGGGATGAAGCCTTGAGGCCTAGCCATTGGTCAAAATAGAGAATGGTGTACTTCGAACGGTGATCCGGATATTTACTTTCCCTATGCCTACATTGTCTCGCCTTCTGAACCCAATGTATTATGTATATCTTAACGCTCCAATGTCTTGGAGCCTCTCTTCTACACGTGCGATTTAGTCTGTTCTACAAACATTTTCAGGCCTGTCATGGAATCCAGCAACGTTTGATTCGACCTGGGAAACGGCTGACTAAGCCTGACTAGGCCAATCCAACCAACGTAACGCACGACGTTGGCTTCATCGCGGCGTTTGTCTTCGTTCCTGACTTGAAACAGTTTTGTTTTTCATTACCCACTTCCGCTGACCACCTATAGCCATCTTCCATTTCAACAAGAAGGCAACGTCCCCAACGATATGTCCGCGCTTCCCCGCGTTTCTCCATCCGTCCATCCGTCGCGGAATCCGCTGTTCATAAGTCGCCTACGCAGGAATGTGTCCAGCTCCATTCACACCCGGGTCAGGTGGGAACTTACTGTTTACGCTACCTTCGTAACTGGGAGAGGATCGGTTTCTCTCTCAAACTCTCGTCTCTCCTGGAGGTCCTCTTCGTCAGATAACCGCGCTGGTCAACCGAAGGATCTGGCCTTGATATCCTCAGCCAGGAGGGCTGCCAGTGACACGGCTTCCGAGGCCGCTGCGTATGCTGGTGAACTCAATTTCACCACCACGTCCCGTGTTGTCGGGTCACGTGCATGGGGCTCTGGTCGAGGTTGTTTGTACCCCATCAGTATGGGTTGTGGACACCGGCAATCAAGTAGAGAGGGTAGATGGTTCTCGGATTTAAGCAGACGGGTGGGTGAGCTCCATCGTCCCTCCCGATTTCCTGGTTCTTACTCTCGCGCAGGTTGGTTTTCAGCGTCCTTTTGGTTCATACTACTGTCGCGTGCGACTATATGCGCAACAACAGATCCCAGTTTTTCGCACTATGTGCAATCTATACATTACATCCCACTCATACCTACGCCTCTCTCTGTCGTCAGCTTCCCTGGTAAAGTATGGTGTTTCGGAACGCTTCTTAAATCTCCATTATCAAATCTATCTGTATATGGCGTTTGTTCTGAGCTGCATGGGGTACGTACACATGATTCACTTGTTTCGAAGGAGAAAAGAACATGGAACACAATATTTCTTCCAATCATGGGCGTGTCTGATCTCGTTTTTTAGTCAAGTCAAATTTTCTGGAACTACACACAGCGCGGAGCTGAACCGATCGTCCTGGAGGTACCTGTGAGTCTTCGACGCTTCGACTGCCAGGTGACCACATTCCATGGGAAACTTTGCCTTTCAGCCCTTCACCAATCCGTTGTACTGTCTTCTGGCGTGCAGTGATTATAATCTTGCCAGATTTCTGACAGTACGTGGCTCTCATCCCAAGTCGCTGGAAAATCCAGCGGTGATTCCGTATTCCACCTCGTTTGCCGCTAATTTGTACGGATACGTTCTCCTTTTCCCTCTATCTTCCAAGTATTCAGAAAATGCACCATGCCCGCCGCTGAGGTCCCCCAACACGGCAACCAGACGTAGGACCCTGGCTGGGTCGCGGAGTACTATCCTGAGACGGTATCAAGATATCCTATGGGAAGAGGGCGGCCGGAAAGATATACAGGAGGGGAACAACGCAGCTGTGTATAGGTGGGCGTCGTCAGTGAGAGTGTTCGAGTTCAGACCTGATCCAGTGTCCAGACGTCACTCAACTCAGTTCCAGACCCAGCATCCGACCCTACCGCTTGCGGGGGTGGAGAGCGCCGTTAAGGTCGTCTTCGACGAGTAGGATGTGTACTGACCTTACTATACAGTGTGACTATTCCCACGAGGCTTTGTCAATGAGGGTGGGCATGCGATCAATTGCGCCGTCTCGTACTGGGTCAGAAAAGGAAATGTATGGTTAAATAAGTGTGCTCACGGTGTCCGAACATCGTGGGGTTCAAACTCTCGTTCCTCGCTACCGGCGAAGAGGGACGCGAGACAGGGTCACCGGTCCTGCTCAAGACTATGCTGGTAGGCGGTGATGCAGAGCCGAGTTGTACGAACATGTGGCGGTACGATGAAGGGCAGAGATGAAGCGGCCTGACCAGGGCCGAGTCCTTGGTCCCATGCTAGAGCTCAAGCAGTCGCCGCCGATTCATGGCGCGGACTACGATACGTCGTCCTGGTTACAGTATCTATTTGGCCCTCGGACTCGACCCGGAGGTGCGCAGGCATCCACAGATTGTGACATTGCTTATCTCTAGAAATTTACAAGCTGTGCTGCAGTGCGCGGCATACCGCTCATTGTCAAAGAATGTTGGGCAACTTGACGTTACGAGACACTTCTTGATGATCCGACTCAAATTACCGTTCGCAAGGTAGCCGTGGTTCCCCGTGTCATTTCCGCAACCACCCCACTAGGATGAACAGATTAGAGTGTGTACCTCAATAATCGTGGGAAGGCACCGCTGATTCGCGTCATCACCAAATTCTCGATTGCCGCTCCACTGCACCGAATCTAAGGATAGATTGACGTGGATAATCAACCTGCAATAAAATAATTCACCGGTCCTTATGTATCAGCATCAGCACAAATAATGGATTCGAACTGCACACATATTGACGGGCAGGATTCGTAGGTAGTAAAGGTACATGCTATTGATATTAAGCACATCATGGGGCTGAGTGCGGACGTGGAAGTTGAAATGTTGATGGTTACATGAGTGACGAAAGATGCCCTGACAGTGGCGTTTTTGATCCATAGTCGCGCCTTGAAATAAACAATTGGCAAAAGTACGGAGTTGACCTGAGAGACAATTCGGGTCTGGTGCCACTGCAGCTCAAGGCTTCTTACCTGCCACCGATCATAGGATGTGATCCAATTCTAAACGAAAACAACGATTCAGTTTTTTCACCGCAAACGTCCGTGCTGTACAGAAAGATGCTTTCACACCGCTTTCTGGCATCACCCCTTAGGCCTTGATCCTGTTCGCGTGTTGGCTGACATTGGAGTCTTGTATACATCACGCGTCATTCCAAACGGGTCCTGAAATAAATATGTAACACGCCGAGTAGAGGATATAAAAGCTAGGGTAGCACAAGACCGAACTATTGGCAACCTCCCTCTCCTCGACTCCCAATCGTTATCTGTTGTTGAACTATCAGATCTCAGACATCGCCGTTTCTCTTGTACCTGCCATGTCTTCCGACGTACAGTCTGCGTTGGGGTTTCTTCAGATGAATAACTATGCGTCCCGTACGGTTTCTCACAGCTTTGGTCGATGACTAATCTTATGGGCCAATACAGTTGTTCTTGCAACTGCTGTCGTGTATGATTATCGTGAGTGATGCTTTAATAATATGTACACGGCATCTTTGTCATTCTAAAGTGATATTTGCGATCCTACCACTGCAGTCCTTACCTTCTCGAGAGAGGCATGTCATTTCACTCTCCACATCATATCAGTCGGCTGAAAATATTCGAAGATAGACTACGTTTGGGTGAGCAACAATTATCCACTAGCCACTGGGCCCTTGACAGTCCGACAGCGCAGGCCATGGTCCTGTGTCTCCACAGTCTTTGTTCTGGTATGTATAAATGCTCCAACCGCGGGTGTTCGGAATTGACAGTTTCATAGGTCCGCTATCTCGGCCTTTGTTTTACTGTGTAAGTCAATTGTCGTTATTATGCATGGCAAATTATACAGCCAAGAACTAAACTGTGCTGAAGTATTGAAAGCCTCAGTATGTTCATAATTAAATCTGATGTTAATTGAGCTGATCAGATGTATTCGTGACAGTGGGGAGTACCTTTGTCCCTGGCCCTGTCAGAGTAAGTGTTTCTGTTTTGCACTTTCAAGTTGTCTATCCTTAATATAATCACCCTCTTCTGGTAGACGTATGCATATAAATTCTGATTGAAAGCTGTATCGATAACAGTTCCATAGGTGTAAGTGCAGTGATTTAATGCCTGCCACACAATCAGTATGAGAGCTGAATGTTCCAAAGGTACCATAATGTATCTGGTATCTATTTGGATATTCGAAATATTTTATAATGCTGCCGATTGTGTGTTACTGTACCCTCCTGGTTCCTTCAAGTTTCTCAGACTAATTTCAATTACAGATGTAATGATCCTGCGGGTGTACGCAATGTGGAATCGATCCAAAAACATTCTTCGGGTCCTCCTCTTCATCTATGTTCCACAGGCTATCTGCTCCTTTGTTTTCGCAGGAATCTACAACAATCCCAACACATATTTCTCAAGTATGTCTGGATCCAAATTGTATCTATGACCGCATCTTATGGAAGAGGCTGTTCATCACCCTCCACCCGTTTCTCTAGTTACGGTTGTTCGACTGCTCAATGTCTCCTTTTGCAATGCCTCATCGAGCAATTCACCACTGCTTTACGTGTATGCTAGAATCCCGCGATTTATTCTCGGTACTACACTTTTAGCCCTTGCCATCATCCAAACCGTGAAGCAGTCAATTGAAATGTACAAAGCAACCAAGCAGTGGCAGCCTAATCGGTACATGCAACAACTCGTGAGACATGGAGTTCTGTATTTCCTTGTGTACGTCCTGCTTTTCCACTCCCTCTTGTTCGTCGCTATCATGGCTTCCCATCTGCCTCACTACTCCTGGGTACGCACGAAAGCTAACCACTCTGTTGTTTCCTTCTGAACTGCTAGGAACGTGCTTTACAACCTTTCGTTTATAGTCCAAGATGGGGTCACAATAACCAGCACTTCACTGCTCTTCTTGGCATTGTTTTCTTATATAACGCTATTCCCCACAATGGCTCGGTTTATCATCGGCGTGCGAGAGCTATATGACCGTGACACACGTCGGGGCTGCCAGGGGATTGACACCGGATTCGGTGTGTTGTCGCAACCCATATCCAGTCAAAACTCGGTCGTGTCCGCGATTGCGTTTGTGGATGCCCCCCCGGAGCAGGATCTGGTGGTGGAAGAGGACGCGAACGAATTGGAGGCGATTCGACTCGAACCGCGGGGAAATAACACGCGTCAGGTTTGAACGAGGACTGTGGGCAGAAATCGGGGACGAGTACAAGCTCTGGGGCATTGGTGAAAAATAGAGGGTGGTGTACTTCGAAGGATGATTCGGCCTATATATATCTTGCTTTCGAAACTCGATGTATTATTCATATTCTAAAGCTCCATTATCTCGAGGGAGCTTCTCTTTTACACGCACGATTTGGTCTCAGCTGCAAACATTCTCAGGACCTACGCAACGCTTCGATGGCAACTAGCATCACTCCCTGTGTATTTACTACGGCGTATACACTTGTCCTGTTCCCACCACGCACTGCATCAATCCATCTGTCGATGTACTCGAAACATGTCTCGGCCTCGTTCATTTCGGCAAGGTTGGCTTTGGATACGGCATCGCAATGCAGCCAACGAGGGTTCGACATTTCGGTAGCATCCGCGGTTGACGAGCAGGCGCTACATTGGCTCGCAGCTCGAGCTGGACTGTAGATAGCTGGGAATGTAGATAAATACCGTATTTTTTCCATCTTGTCGGACAGGGTAAAGTCTGTTCCAAAGTGGACGCACCAAGAAGAAAGAAAGGTCTGTCTCGTAATTGCACATGGGGTGTTCCATTCGGACGTTCCTGTGCGCGGTCGTCGGTGATGTACCTAACCCAGTCTCAAAGGAATGTCTATCCTCCACCCAGCTTCTCGCTAGAGATGAGGTCGCTTCGTCGACTCGTGGTGAAACGATATGGGCCGACGCCATTTGATGAAGCTGTTGGACGAAATCCAGCTCACTTTGAGTGTCGTTGAGCGAAAATTTCACATTAGAGTTGTACCTTGGTGTTCAGCTTCGCGCACACGTCCTTCTAAGGTTTGAAAACTCGTCGGACAAGCTTCGAATCTGCTCTTAGTTTCTTATTCGCTTCCTAGTAGATCGTACCGGTGGGATATGTGATTAATATCGCAAAGGCCAACATTGGGTGTCAAGTATTTCGAATATCTGCGCATCGCTAGCAGTTCTGGGGGCATTTCTGGGTCGGCATGTTGTTTGCTGGACGTGTATTATTCGAGGACATACCTCGGGTTTCTGGAGTTAAGCTAGGCAGATCTCTCTCTTGAGGTGGCTTGGGGATCAATCGACCATGGTTCCTCAACTGGGACGTGCAACATTTACTTCCCATATCAGCGGGTCAGTGCAAGGAGAGGTCACTGCGGACTGTTGGATCGGGGAAAAGAACCAAGTTAACCTAAATGCAGAACATACACAACCTATTAGGAATGAAAAAGAGTCTGAGACGTATCATTTGAAATTATGCTACGTCATGGTGCTGAACATGACGCACGCAGCCTTGCGAATGAAGGAAGGTACGGTTATCTGTAGCCGAGGGGAATGCCCAATAGCGAGAAAAGGAAGAGATAAAAAAATCACCGCCAGTCAGGGTATGTACATGAACTAATCCTGAACTTCTTCGATGCAACCAACCATGATGTGATGGGCCTCTTTCAAGCGATGCCTAACCTCGTCGATCGCCATTAACCCCAATCGTCGGACCCGAAACCAGACCGATAGAGGGCTGCTCACCCCGGGATCAAATAAAAATAAAGCTGTGGGTTATCACAAAATCCGACCGTTGATGTTCCCGTTGCCAAGGACGTGTTCGTATACCCAGATGCTTGATACCCAGGATAGGGACCGAGCACATCGTCGCAAATCGTAGCACAGTTGACGGAAGGGGCGTTGAGTGACAGGTTCTGTGGCGGAACTAGGGGAGCCCGTCGTAGATGGATTGGATCAATGGCTGACCCCAGGTGTTCTGGCTACCACGCCGTACATATCAATGGCGAAGGAGTTCTCGGATTTTGTGGGAGGGTTGGAGAGGAGGATCTTTTGGCAGAGGGGTCTTGGAATGCTTGCTGGAGATGATCGTCGTCGACTAGTGAAGAGTAAAACTCAGTTCGATGTCCCAGGAGTGGTGAGTAAGTATGGCAGTTAGAGAAAACTGGAACATAATGTGCACAAGCTATCAAGGAGGATTTTGGGCGAGGTCAGTGGGCGAGGTCACGAGAGCGCTCGAAGAACGAGAAAAAATCGACCACGAGCCGAGTTGAACAACGCCTGTCTTCAGCGACTTATATCAGGTTCTTTGAACATGGTGTCGATACATAAAACGACAAAGAGACAGATACGCGACTTCATGGCCAAAGTGTTGCATGTACAGTTGCGGGAATGAAATTAGAGTTGAAAACCTGTTCACGCGCACGTGACACGTCAGCAAACAGAATTAAACAGTTTCGACAGTCGCCGTGTCACTCCGCTTTGCTCACTGCTGCTTGCTGGACCCCATGAATATGAACTCGCCCAACTGTCCACTCCCTCGCCGAATCCGTCCGTTTCTAAATCGCCTTTGGGAGAGACTTTGTCTGAAAGTCCAGCTCCATTCACACTTGGATCAGGTGGGAATTCGCTGCTTACGCAACCTTCACAAGTGGGAGAGTATCGCTTTCCTTCGTTAGATAATCGTGCTAGCCAACCGAAGAATCTCGGGGGTCTCGTTCGGTGCTCGTATGCCTCGGCCGGGGGGGCCGCCAGTGACACGGTTTCCGAGGCCGGTGCATATGCTGGTAAATTCACTGCCACATTTCGTGTTCTTGGGTCACGTCCATGGGACTACGGTTGGGAATGCTCGTGCCCCATTAATATGAGCTACGGACACCGATAACAAGGTAGAGAGGGTAGAGGGTAGTTGGATTGAAGCAGGCAGGTGGGTAAGCTCCGTCATCTCCCACTAATTTCCCGGCTCTTCCTTACTCTCACGCACGTCGGTTTCAACGTCGGTTTCGCTCATACCGCTGCCGCACGCGACTGTATGCGCAACGACAGATCCCGGTTTTTCGCACCATGTGCAATTCCTATACGTCTCATCCCATCGATACCCGTGCCCCTCCGTCTGTTGTCAGTTTCCCTGGTAAAGTATGGTGCTTTGGAACACGTCTTAAATCTCCATTATGGAGTGTATGCATATATACTGTGTGTTCTGAGCTGCGTGGGGTACGTACACATGATCCAGCTGTTTCAAAGGGAAAGGCACATGGGCGGAATGTCTCTCCCGATCATCGGCGTGTCTGGTCTCGTTTTTCAGTTAAATCAAAATTTCTGGAGCTCCACACAGCACGGAGCGGAAACGATGAACCTGGTGGTTACCGGTGAGTCTCCAGTGCTTCGACTGCCAGATCGGAAGTACAGCCGATTCTATAATAACCCATGCTCTGTAACATCACATACGATTTTCCACTTCCTCATTCTCAGTGCTTCCAGCCTCAATCAAAACCCATACTCTCCCATAAGCCATACTCCTGGGCTTATCCCGAGAGGTATGTATTATTACAGAGTCTACTGTATCCATGAAATTGTACCTTTCACTCCCTCCCAGTCTGTTGTGCCTGTCCTCTGACATGCAGTGAGTATCATTTTTCCAGATTGCTGACAGTACATGACTCTCATTTCAAGTCGTTGGAAACCCAGCGGTGTTTCCTATACTCTACCTCGTTTGCCGCTAAACCGTACCAGTACGTTCTCCCTTTTCTCTGAACTTAGTACAGCCTGCTCACCCTCATCCGTTTAATTCAGAAAAGGCTCCATGCCCGCCGCCGAGGCCCACTAAGAAGGCAACCGGATGTGGGACGTTGCCTGAGTAGCGGCGTACTACCCTGTGACGATGTCGAGACATCCCATCGAAATAGGGCGACCGGTAAGATATACAAGAGGAGAAAACGCAGCTGTATAGTTTGGCATTATCATTGAGACGCATTCTTACGTGTTCGAGTTCAGACCTGATCCAACATCCAGATGTCACTCAAGACTCCGTCCCAGAACCAATGCAGGGGTGAAGAGCACCATCGAACTCGCCTTCGACGAGAAGGGTGTGTACCACTCACGGTGCGACCATTTCCACGAGACTTTGTCAATCGGGCTGGGCGTGTGATCAATCGCGCCATCTCTACGCTAAAAGAGGGCGGTGATGTCCATTGGGTCAAAAAAAGAAATATATGATTTGATAAGCGTGACCATTGACACGGTGTCCGAACATCGTGGGGTTCAAACATAGATTCCTCGCTACCGACGAAGAGGGACGCGAGAGAGGGTCATTGGTCCCTCAAGGCTCTGCTGATTATGGGTGAAGCAGGGCTGTACCAAACATGCGGTGGTACGAGCAAAGGCAGAGATCTGAGGCGGGACGTTTCCGTCCGAAGAGAAGACGTTGCTGTGTGCGGGACTTGGACACGATGCCACGACACACATGTTGACGATAACGGTTGAGATCACTTCTGCAGCTCCCCCACTAACCATAGATGAGGGTGACTTCTTTGATGACTTGGCGGGGAGGCACTGCTCATTCTCGTCATCGCCGGATCTCTGGTCACCGGACCATTACTCGAATTTACTGGTAGGTTGACATGGATCATCAATCAAGACGAACTTGACAATGAAATAATTGCCCGGTATTCAAGTTGATATCAGAGTAAATCACGGATTCGAATTGGATACATATTGACGGGGAGGAGTATGTAGTAAGATATACTACACACCTCTCGTTGAGTGTGCGTGGAAGGAGCGTTGAAATGGTTAAATGAGCGCCCTGTGGCGCTTTAAATTCTATCTATAGGAATAAACACTTGAACCGGGTAAAGGTACGGTGCAATTGACTTGACAGATAGCTCTAATCTGGTGCCACACCTTCAAGGATTCCTACTTGCCACTGGAGGTCATAGGATATGATCCGATCCTAAATGAAGACGAGGATTCAATCTTTTCACCGCAAATGTCCTGTACTGTATAGAAAGGTATGCTCGCACCGCCTTCTGTGGCAACCCCTTCATCATGCACATGCCTGATCGCGTGTTTGTCTAACGTCGGAGGGTCTCTCACGGCATTTCAAACGAGCCTTGAAACAGATATTTAATGCGCCGGGTAGAGGATACTGCAAGGGCAACCCAACATCGAACCACTGCCAACCTCCCTCTGCTCGACTCTCTTTGTTTGTCTCCGAACCTTCAGTCATCGCTGTTTCTCTTGTACCTGCCATGTCCTCCGACTTGCGGTCTGCTTTGCAACTTCTCCAGATGAACAACTATGTATCCAGTATGGTTGTTTATACCTTCTCTCAATGAGTGTTCTTATAGATCGGCGCAGTTGTTGCTGTCACTGCTGTCGTATACGATTATTGTAATCCTACTGCTGCAGTCCTCACCTTTTCGGGAGAGGTACGCTATTCCACCCTCTATATCATATCACTCAGTGACAATATTCGAAGATATGCTATGTTTGGGTGAGCAACGCTTACCCGGTGGCCATTGGGCCCCTAACGGTCACTATTCTGCAGTGCAGGCCCTGGTCCTGGGTCTCCATAATCTTTGTTTTGGTGTGTATAAAGCCTCAGAGGACTCCCAATTGCAGGTATTCCAAATTGACGATTCCATAGGTCCGCTATCTCGGCCTTTCTTTTGTTATGTAAGTCTATTGTTGCTGTGACACATGGCAATCATACAGCTAAGAATTAAACTGTGCGGAAGTCTCTGTTGCCTCTGTATGTTCATAATTAAATCGGATATTAATGGAGCTGATCAGGTGCATTTATAGTGGGTAGTACATTTGTCCCTGGCCCTGTCAGAGTGAGTGTTTCTGGTGTGCTCCTCGTTGATCTCTAAAATCATGACCCTCTTCTGGTAGACGTATGCATCTAAATTCTGATCGAAAACTGTATTGACAACAGTTCGGTAGGTGTAAGTGGATCGATTTACTGCCCGACACACAATCGATATCAGGCGAGGATGTTTCAAAGGTACTATAATGGATCTCGTAGCCGTCTGGGGTTTCGAAATATTCCTTGCAGCCGCTGATTGTAAGTTACTGTACCCTCCTGATTTCATTACCCAGAGTGTAATTTCAATTACAGACGTAATGATTCTGCGGGTGTACGCAATGTGGAATCGATCAAAAAAAATTCTTTGGGTCCTCCTCTTCATCTATTTTCCACAGGTTATTTGTTCCTTCGTTTTTGAAGGCTTCTACAATAATCCCAATACCTACCTCTCAGGTATGTCACAAACCAAATTGTACGCATCATCGCATCTCACGGAGGTGGCCGTTCGTTTCCCTCCACCAATTTCTCTAGTCACAGTTGTTCAACTGATCGATTTCTATTTTTGCAATGCCTCATTGAACAACAACACCACACCGCTGCTTTACGTGTGTGCTTTAACCCTGCGCTTTCTCCTTGGCGCCACACTTTTGGTTCTCGCCGTCATCCGAACCTTGAAGCAGTCCGTTGACATGTACAGAGCAACCAAGCAATGGCAGCCTAATCGATACATGCAACAGCTCGTGAGAGATGGAATTCTTTATTTCCTTGTGTACGTCTCACCTTTCTACTCTTTCTGGTTCGTCAGTATCATCCATCTTCCTCTCGAGTACTTGTTCGAGAACTAACCACTCCATTGTTCTCCTCTGAATTACCAGAAACGTGCTCTTCAATATTCTTAACATTCTTGCAAACGCGTCTTCGGTACTCAGCACTTCAGTGCTCTTCCTGATCTTATTTAGCTACGTATCGATATGCCTCACTATGCCTCGGTTCATCATCAACGTGCGAGAGCTGTATGAGCATGACATTCATCGGGGCTCCCAGGGGGTTGACACTGGATTCGGTGTGTTGTCGCAACCCATATCCAGTCAAAATGCGGTCGTATCCGCGATTGTATTCGCGGATGTCCCCTTGGAGCAGGATCGGGTAGTGGGAGGGGACGTGAACGAATCGGAGGGGATCCGACTCGAACAGTTGGGAGCTAATATCCATCAGGTTTGACAGAAGACGCTTGGTGGAAATTGGGGATGGGCCATTGGTGAAAATAGAGGATGGTGTGCTTTAAACTATGACTCGGTATATGCATTTTGCCTATGCATATGCCTCGCCTTCCGAGCTTATGTATTGTGTATATCCCAAACTTCCATCATCTCGAGGGAGCTCAAAGCGAGCTTCTCCTTTACACATGTGATTTAGGCTGTGCTACGAACCTTTTCAGAGTTTGTGCATCACTTCGATAGGAACCAATGTGTTGTTGACATTCCTCGGGTGCTTACTACCGCGTATACGACGGAAGTAAAGGCTACTATCACCGAGGAAACGGTGAGCTTCACGAAGGCATGTCGCGGAAGGTATGAGCTTGGGCACTGAACACTCGGTCCGTGTACTCGAAACATGTCTTGTTCATTCGTTATATTGACGTACCGAGAAGAAAGAAAGGTCCTCCTCGAGATTGAATATTCCGTTCGAGTGTTCCTGTATGTAATCGCTGTGTCGTGGAAGAGTCCGTCGTAAATGGACTGGATCCATGCCTGACCGGTAATCTGTTATTTGCCTTACTCCACATAAACGAAAAAACGGGGGCGGAAAAATGGAAAAATGATCTAACGTTTTGCGGGTCTAAACAGTTTCGTCCCGGCCGCTGCTAACAACGCCATGCCTCTAAGTCCAAAGAAGGCTTTTCTGCTCACATGACTGTGGGAATTCGCGCAGCCTCCAAGATTTTCACCGTTTTAGCAAACCTACAGTATTGACGGTTCGCCTCATCGATGTCGCAGGCTGCTCACCAGATTGATATGGTATGCGGGCTAGTATGACCGAGTGCACGCCGCGCTCTCATTATTTACCCTCCAAGCAATTTCCAAAGCATTGTATTCCGATGAACAGGAATGATCAACCATGTAGGTGGTTCCGCAGTACCTCGACCAACCACCCAAAAACGTCTGGACCAAGGATGGATTCAGTTCATCTACGACTGACTCGCACAGTTCCACGCTCAGAACACGCCACTCAACATCGCCTTTGTCGTACTTGCTACGATTTGGGACGGCGTGCTCGGGGTATCAAGCGTTTCGGTCTACGAACATGCCTTATTGCGTTATTGGAAACGGAATGTCAACGGTCGAGTCTTGTGGTGACCCACAGTATTACTTTTATTGGATTCCAGGATGAGTGGCGCTTTATCGGTCTGGCGTCGGGAGCGGGGATTTGGATTAATGACGCACGCTGATGTTAGCCATCCCTCGAAAGATACTATCTTATCATGGCGGATTACATCAAAGATGGTCTGGGCCGGTGTCGTATAGCCTTATTGACGGTTTCTCTCTCTCTTTTCTCGCTATTGGGCATTCGTCTCAGCTACAGACATACATGCCGTCTTACATGCGCAGGGCTATGCGCGTCATATTCAGCACCATGACGTAGCATACCATCCAACAATATGTCTGAAACTCTTCGATGCCCGGGGTTGGACTGAAAGAGACACGTGAGTAGGCCTCATCCACTCCCTGACCGCACGTTCTATTTCTGTGTTCTGAATGCAACTCAAATGTCCATCATAGAACATATGCATCTATGATTTGTTTATGAGCTGAACGGAACATGGTCATCGTCGCAACACACTGTCCCTTCCATTCGTGGGTGCGTTTGATCTCATTGTTCGGCTCAATCAATCCCTAGGAATGCCACAGCACAGAGCTGACACGATCATGCCGGGTATCTGAGTCCCAACGCTTTGATCAGGTGATCATATCCCGGAAGCATCCATTAACCCCGCTCTTCATTCCTTTACCAATCCGTTGTGCCTGTCCCTTGCCGCGGCAGTGACCATCATTTTTGGTAGATTTCTGACAATCAATGACCCTCATCTCATGTCATTGGGAAGCCCAGTGGTGATTCCGTACACCACTGCATTCGGGATCGCTAAACCGCACCTTTTCTCTGTTTAGTACGCCATCTCATCCTCCTCTATTATATTCAGAAAAGCCCTTTATGCCCGCTTGTGGCGTCCACCAATAGGACAATGTAGTATGGCCAGAGGTGGAGCCTTTGCCTGGGTCGCAGGGTACTACCCTGTGATGGCATCAAAGCCCTCACCGAAAGAGGACGGCCGAGCAAGACATCCAAGTAGGTCATCTGTGAGACGCACTTTTGTGTGTTCGAGTTCCGACCCAATACTATATCCATATGTCGCTCATAACTTGATCCGGACCTGACGTTTAGTCTCCCATCCTACCGCTCGATGGGTTGGGGAGCGCAGTCGGCGTCATCTTAGACGAAAATGGTGTGTACTATGCGTGGTGCTTGTTAGTGGTCGTGATGTGCATCGGGTCAGAAAAGGAAACAGAGAATTTGATAGGTACGATCACGATGTCGGGACATCATGGGATTCATTCCTCGCTACTTTTCTGCGAACAGGAAGAGACTCAGAGAGGGATGCGAAACAGGGTGGTCTGGTTCAAGGCTTCCATGGTTGGCGATAACAGAAGTGCGGATGACGAATATGCGGTCGCACGGGCAGAAATAAGGCAGGATGCTTTGAGGTATTGTGACCCGGAGAGAAGACGTTGCTATCGGCGGGGCTTGGCACCAGGTCACTCTCGATAATCTGTCACCATCACATGGGCCCAATTCTCGGGCGCGGCGGTACCGCTCGTTGTCAAAGAATGTTGGACAACTGAACGTTACGACACATTTCTTGATATGATCACGGCGTTCGCAAACTAACCGTGGTTCTCCCGCAGCTCTTCCACCAGGATGACGTGGCCGTATGATATTGACGGGGAGGCATTGCTGATTCTCGTCATCAGCAAAAGTTTAGTACCGTACTATTACCCGAATATACGGGCCGATTAACATAGATCATCCAGAGGGATTCTACAATGAAGTAATTCTTTGATCTTCAAGTCGAGTTAAGCATAAATAATGGGTTCGCAGTGGATACATGTTGACAGCCAGCAGTAGGTAGTAAAGACATACCGTGACGTTACCGATACTAAGTACCTCGGGTTGAGTGCGGGCGCGGAAGGAGCGTTGGAACGCTGATGCCGTTAAATGAGCGACAAAAGCCGCCATGACAGTGGCGTTTTTTATCCATAGTCCCCCCCTGAAATAAATAGTTTAATTGTAAAACATACGGTGCGAATTATTGACCTGAAAGATAGCTCTAGTCTCGTGCCACACCTTCAGGGCTTCTTACTTGCCACTGGAGGTAATAGGATATGATCTGTTCCAACATGAAAACAAGCATTCAATCTTTCACCGCAAACGTCCTATACTGTGTACAAAGATACGCTCACACCACCTCCTGTGACCCCTTCATCCTGGTCGCGTGTTTGTCCAACGTCGAAGGATCGTACATCATACGTCATTCCAAACGAGTCTCGAAACAAATAATACACCGGGTAGAGGGTATAACCGCCAGGGTAACCCAAGACCGAACCACTCCCGACCTCCCTCTCCTTGACTCTCGTTTTTTCTTTGTCATTGAATCATCAGACATTGACGTTTCTCTTGTACCTGACATGTCCTCCGACTTACAATCTGCTTTGGCGCTTCTCCAGGTGAATAACTATACTTCCGGTAAGGTCGCTCATCCTTCGGTCGATGATTAATCTTACTATGGACCAACGCAGTCATTATTGTCACTGCTATTGTATGTGATTATCGTGAGTGACGCTTATATATATTCACACGCTATCCTTTTTGTTCTGAACCGGCCATTTCAATCCTAACATTGCAGTCCTGACCTTTTCAAGAGAGGTATGTCATTCCGCTCTCCATGTCATATCACTCAGCTGACAATATCTGAAGGTAGAGTATGTTTGGGTGAGGAAGCAACGGTTGTCATGCAAGCACTGGGACCTGACAGTCCCACAGTGCAGACCCTGGACCTGGGTCTCCACAATGTTTGTTGTGGTGTGTACAAAGGCTTAGAGGGCACCCCATAGCAGGTGTTC
>JBBPQP010000591.1:0-21255 GCA_038092555.1 Boletus subgraveolens
CCCCCGGGTACCCATACCCAGAGGTACCCGACCTGCCCTCGACCCGCGGGTTGCCCACCACAGGTTACCCAGGTTACCCCTACTTATCGTGGGCCCTAATCATTACCTCCCTTCCACGCCCGTTTTCACCCAACGCCGTCCCTTCAATTAAACATGCGTATTATTGCTCTCGTATCTCTTGTGCTCGCCCTCGTGGCCGGCATTCCTCTCCGTTCGCGCACCACTAGGAGTCCATCCATTTCAGAAACACTTGACGACGAAATAATTGGGAGGGCCAATGGTGCTGAAGCTGGTGCCGATGTTGCAGCACTTGATGCCACCACCGATCCTCTGGCTTGAGCACACAGATCGGAAGTGCTTCCGCCTAAGGATGATTTTTCATCATATACCAAGGTATGTCCCTCTTCCCTTTTCCTTACCGTATCGGTCGCCCCATAGAAGTTTGTTTGCAGCTTTAGAAACATTCAGATACTTTGCGTGCACGGGCTGTGTTGTGTAGTTTACATATACCCCCGTGTCGACTATCTGGTTTTTGTATTAAGAGGAGTTTTCCTTGATTTGTGTTGCATGAGATGGGAGGTGAACCTATGGATAAAATTCATTTTGCTTAATATTGCTATTCCAACACAAGGCTGCGATTACATTTCAAGAAGGTATGCAAACTACAGGACGAATTGGACCGCTTGTACCTAGGCAAAGAATGATGTGGGTACTCTTCGTATGTGCATGGTAGCTCGTACTCGGCGAGAGGGTATCTCCATGTTCATGGTTTGTGAGCTAGCATCTCCAGAGTCCTTCATGGTCAGGAGCCGGGATTTGAGTGTCATGCTGCTCTCGAGGAACGTAAAGCAACACTTACTTTTTGTCCACGTATCACTGACTTCGGGATTGGAGTCGCGGGAAATCTAACCAGGGGTAATTGTGATCGGCGGTTCCGAGAAATCAAGTCGCGGACTGCTCCTTGGGAATAAATGAGACGCTCGCGAAACGAAGAAGGTAGCCCATGACAAGCTGAAATTGTGGTAATGCAAGCATGATCGGCAAAGTTCATGCCATGGCTAGCTAGCTCCTGCGCATTGTTAGACCACCAATCCTCCATGCGGTTCTGGTACCTCTCCAGGCGTGTGATGATGGCAACGATGGGAACCGTAGGAGGAAGGAAATCACGGATGGTTTCGTAGTGTTTCAAGAACGCGGCCTTGGCTCTGTTCCCGTGCATGCAATATATGAGGAGATGGATTTCTCCCTGGTTTTGTATCCGGTGGAGTGATTTGACCAACGCCTCTGACGAGCGAGCGTTCGCGCGTGTCGTAGAGCCCTCTCCTAAGCCGGGTGTGTCCCAAAGCTTTAGATTGCATCCGTCAATAGACACTTTGTACGACCGGACTTCCGTGGTGCATGCCGCCGTGTCGTTGGAAGTTTTTGCAACGTCGCGGCCGATGATCAGGTTAATGAGGGAGCTCTTTCCAGTGCCACATTCTCCAGCGAGCACTACGTTCATAACTATAAAGGCATGAAGAGGAGTTAGACCCTGCAGTAGAAGGAGGACTCCACCTACTTTGAGTTCGAGGGGGGTAGGACACCGGCAGTTGGGCCCCTCGAATACAGAAGAGACGATTTATACCATGGAGCAGGGTGCAAAAAAACACAACGCAATTGCCCTCGTTTACGACAATAATAGTCACATTTCGTGTCACATTACCTGCTGCCTTGTGCAGAATCGAAGTTGTACTGCGATCAAAGCAGAGTGAAACTCGCCTACCCGGAAATTACAACTTAGGGGCACAATCGAAAATGGTAAGTGGTTGAAGCGGAGCTCGAAGTTAGATCAGCAGCAGGTCCACATATCGACGGGGGTGTGGAGCTCAACACCACGCCTGGCGTCAACGACATACATTCCGCAAGGTTTGTGTCTTCTCCTTGATGGGCTTTATGTATGCTTCATGTTGGGCCATGCTTTATCTGGGAGGCATGGCTCGTTGAGATGGATGGCGGCTTCTCGATCCAGATGATATCTTTAGGCTTATCTTCCTCGTCCACAGACTCGCCACCTCTTTAAGATGTCCGCTCAAATCAGCAAAAAGCGCAAGTTTGTCGCCGACGGTGTTTTTCGCGCCGAACTTAACGAATTCTTCACCCGTGAACTCGCCGAGGAAGGTTATTCTGGCTGTGATGTCCGTGTAACCCATGCACGCACTGAGGTACTTGGATCACTCGTTCCATCCCTGAAATGTCCACATATACTCGTCAGATCATCATCCGCGCTACCCACACCCAAGAAGTTCTTGGGGAGAAGGCTCGCCGCATCCGCGAGCTGACTGCCCTCGTTCAAAAGCGTTTCAGGTTCCCCGAAAACTCACTCGAATTGTACGCCGAAAAGGTCCAGCACCGTGGACTCTCTGCAGTTGCGCAGTGCGAGAGTTTGCGATACAAGCTGCTCGGTGGTCTTGCTGTTAGGAGGCAGGTCCATGACAATGTGCACCATTTTTTAAATCTTGACTATGTTTTAGAGCTTGTTATGGTGTCCTTCGTTTCGTTATGGAGTCTGGCGCCAAGGGTTGCGAAGTTGTCGTCTCCGGCAAACTTCGCGCTGCCCGTGCCAAGTCCATGAAGTTTACTGACGGGTTCATGATCCACTCTGGTCAACCTGCTCGTGACTTTGTCGATTACGCTGTGCGACACGTGCTGCTGAAGCAGGGTGTTCTTGGTATCAAAGTAAAAATGTAGGCTTGGTGCTATACGTATTGTGGAACATATCTGACCTCCTCCTCAGCATGAAGGGCTGGGATCCTGAAGGCCATGTGGGCCCCAAGAAGCCCCTCCCCGATTCCGTCCAAATCTTGGAGCCTCCAGTCGACAAGATCGTTTCCGAGCCGTCATCCGAGTCAAGAGAACCTGTTGTTGTCCCTGCTGCTCCGCCCGCAGCGGAAGAACCTGCTTATGGCCAAGAGCCCGCTTACCAACCCGACTCTTTTGCCGAAGAGCCCGCATTCTGATCTTTTTGTTATGTAGTTTGCATCGTCAACCAAAAAATTGTATCTTCTTCTGCCCGATAAGACTGTAGTCAGATCACACTGTGGTGAGTATATGAATCAAGACCGGTCATTGGAAACCGAATGGACAATGTACCTAGACTGGTGGCCAATCCGTCCATGATAATCGGGCAAGCCGTCGATAGACGGCTCTGCGGTAGACACGGGAATGCGCAAGTATGAGAATGGACCGCCTTGGATTATTTGAAAATATTTGATCCGCTGTCGTAAGATTTTCTTGAATTTTTACGTACAACTGCAAGTTCTAATGCCGCACGCGAGGGTATAAGAATATTTTGTCAATACATGAATTGTTGCGTCCCCCCTCAACGCCATTCTTTACTATCCTTCACAATGCACCTTACGCCGACCGTTGCCACACTTCTCGCTGTACTCTCCTTTTCATCCACATCAACTGCAACAGACCGGCCCGACAATGTGATTCGAGTTCCCCTCGAACGAAAATCGATCATCACCCATCTTGGCCCATCTTCGATTCGTAACTCGCATGATCTTGCCATCCGTGCCAACAACGTGGGCTATGTCAACAAAATTTTCCTCAGGACTCACCTAGCCAGCGTTGCAACGTGAGTTGTCTTGTTCATGTCCATATTATTATATTTTTCTTCTCCAACTTGACTTGGTATGATATCAACAAAGTGGCCGTTAGAGGTGACAATGTGTCCCGATCTTCTTTTTCGATATCTTACTGTCTAGTCAGTAAATTAACCTTGTCACGTCAAGGAAATATCGCACCACGTTCGCCGCGTACGAATCGAACACGGGTTCCCCCCATCCTTTGGCACAAGCAATCTCCGCGACCGGCACGGGTATTTTGGCAGCTGGCCAAAAGGCCAGTGGCGTCGAAGCAACCCTGCCAGCAGGCAAGCTGGAAAAACGGCGGCGAAAGAAGGATGCCATGTCTGATCCACTCATTTCGCCCAGCCATGTTCCGCGAGGTCGCCATACCAAGAGAGATGACATATCCCTCTCCGAGGTTAATTCCAACATGTGGATGGGTACCATTAGCGTTGGCACTCCCCCGCAGAATTTTACAGGTACTCTCGGCTCATTTGCTTCGTATGGCTGAACCTACGTCTTGGTTGCCTTTACAGTCGACTTCGATACCGGTTCATCAGACCTAGTCCTCCCGGACCAAGCTTGTGACAGTACTTGCGATGGACATACACGATACAACCCCACAGCCTCTTCGACTTCCGTTGACCTTGGAAGGACATTCCAGTTAGCATACCAGGGTGGCTCAAATCTGAATGGTACAGAGTATGCGGACAACGTGTACATGGGTGGATATGAGGTACTGCCTAGCGCATTTACTGCGTTACGTTGTTAAGGTCCGTTTGGCTTAATACCTCACGTTCAGGCCGTGAACCAAACCCTCGGTGCTGCCACGACTTATTCCTCTGGGTTGGAGAGCCCCGCTTTCCCCCCGGACGGACTGCTTGGCATGGGCTTCCCTTCGATCTCCGTCTTCGGCGCTTCTTCTGCGTTCCTGACCATGGTCTCCAACGGTGTCGTGCCGCAGGGAGTGTTCGGTTTCGCCCTTTCCTCTCAATCCGGCAAGAGTGAACTCACTATAGGCGGGACTAACACGAATATGTACCAAGAGTCAACAACAGAGTATACCAACGTATCTTTCGCAGCGTTCTGGCAAATTCCTCTTGCTAGTCTCACGCGTCCTGGATTGAATGGTACTCCCGATGTAGTTGTGGTCAATAAGACTTCCTATGCGCAGGCATTCGTGGACACGGGAACTACGTTAATCATCACAAGTGACAGTAATGCCCAGGCTTACTACGCTAATGTCGCTGGTGCAATGTCTTCCACTGAAATTGGAGGTGGGGCCTGGAGTGGTATGCCATCTCGTGTGGTACGGCGTTGGATGTCTACTCATGCCATGTTCGTGATCAGTCCCATGTGATACTCTCGATTCCATTGCGCCAACATTGTCGTTCGGTTCTCGCAACTTTACTATTTCGTCTTCTACATTCAACCTCGGACAGGTTTCCGAGGGCTCGACAGACTGCATTGCTGGTCTTGCCGGCGGAGGGAGTGGTATGCACCCTTTACCCTTCGAATATGCAAATGTTCGCTGACGCTCTTGTCTGAAAGACTACTGGATCATGGGCGATGTCTTCCTGCAGAACGTCTACACCATTTTTGATGTCACCAACACACGTATTGGTTTCGCGGACCTTGCCTAGTTTTTTTGGCCACAAGAATCAACGAACGGACGATTCATCCATTGCCAATGCTTTCTTCGGACAACTGACACGTTTTCTGGACCATTGTACGATACCAATCATCCTTGATGGATAATCACAGTTAATGTACTTAACGGACAAGTAGTCAAAGACATTGAACACTGTGTACTGGGTAGTAGTAGGTATGTGTGGACTAGAGTAGCATCCTCTTGGCCCACCTCGGCATTGCTATGCACTCGCGTACGTTTTCGATGCCACTCACCCAGCTGACTAGTCGTTCCAACCCCATCCCGAAACCACCATGCGGTGCGCTTCCGTACCTCCTGAGATCCACGTACCAACCATATTCTTCTCCGGCGGGATCTAGCCCATGAGAAGTCATACGCTGCTGGAGCGACCCCAACCGTTCCTCCCTCAATGATCCACCAACCAACTCCCCGACGAACGGCACTAAAAGGTCAAAGCACGCGACCGTTCTCCCGTCGTCGTTCATCCGCATGTAAAACGGCTTCAGACTGGTCGGATAGTCTGTGACAAACACCGGCCCCTTGATGAGCACCTCGCTAAGCCACTTTTCATGCTCGCTCTGCAGTCCATGACCCCACTTTGGCTCGAACACAAATGGACGGGCCCGAGATGCGGCGGACGCGTGATGTTTTTCGAGTTCGGAAATCGCCTCGGTGTAGGTCATCCGTGCCCATGGTTCGGACGCAGCGGCAGTCTCTAAGCTCTTGGCTCTTTCCTCTTGTCCAGCTATCCCTTTCGCGAGCAACGCGCGCTCGTCACGTCCGGAATCCAATACATCCTTGACGCAGGCCTCGACGAGCCCACACACGTCGCCAATCTCGTTCGTCCACGCCAATTCTGCCTCGAGCATCCAAAACTCGGCAAGATGTCGATTCGTTTGTGACCGCTCAGCGCGAAAACACGGAGAAAGCGTATACACGCGGGCGAGGGACGATGCGAGTGCCTCGAGGTGGAGTTGGGAGGATACCGTCAAGTAGGCCGGTTTGGAGAAAAACTCGGCGTGGGGATCCGACGCTGCTGATTCTGATGTGGATGTGTCATGGGATGGGAACGGGGACGTAGATGAGGATGTTACGCGGAAGGTCTCCCCTGCACCTTCGCAATCGCTGGAAGTGAGGATGGGGGTGTGTGCGTAGCAAAAATCGTGTTTCTGTGTAGCTTTTGGTGAGCGGCGGGATGGTGTGAGCAAAGGGGTTTTGCTCGGGTGTGGAACGTACCTCGAAGAAGGCATGGAGAGATTTGACGAACGCGTTGCGAAGACGAAGCATGGCCGCATTCGCGTCTGTTCGGGGACGCAAGTGGGCATGGTCTCGGAGGTACTCCAACGTGAGGGTTTGCTTCTGGATCGGGTATGCCTAAAGACGAGCGTGAACGAAGAGAACCAAGGGTCGAATACCAGAGGCTGACGTCTGGGTTGCACTCGCCGAGTATCTCTAGCGAGTCTACTTGTAGTTCCTGTGCTTGACCGGCCCCTGGACTGGTTACGATGGACCCTGTCATGCGCACACTCGCGCCGTTGGTCAAACTGAAAGGTTTGTTCGCGTCATGGACAGAAATAAATGCGTCGTTTGGATCAAGATCACGGAGGACAGACATACCCATGAAAATTCGCGCTTAGGCTATTGCTCAAGACTGTCTGGAGCCCCGAAGCGCAACTACCATCGTTGACGACTGCGAACGTGACGTTTTTCTGCCGCCTGACGGACTTTACCCAGCCATGGACATGTACTTTGTTAGTAGAGTTTTGTCCCGAAGCCAATATTTGGCGAATGGTCAGAGGTAGTGTCCCCGTCAACGTCGACGCGAACCTCTTGAAAAACATCAAGAATAGGGAACACAGCCACTTCGCGGGCGTATGTAGAGAGGACAAGTCCAGGTGTACATCTTTGATAGCGAGAAGGAAAAAAAAGGAATATTGACAACAGTAAAGGATACAAGCCAAGCTCTCCGTGGCCTGGGGCAATATTTTAGCAGGTATTAACAACTGGAGAATGTGCAAAGAGTAACAGGCATCCCCACAGCATTCTTTTGGATCTTGCGACGCAGGCGTTGATTAGAATCCTCGCCCCCTTCCGCGGCCTCTGCCTCGTCCGCGTGCCCGCTCGATCACCCCCCTTCCACGGCCCCGCCCACGAGTGTCCTCCTTTTTCCTTCCTTTTGGTTTTGGCGCGTCGTCGACAAGCAGAGTGTCGAGGGGCAGTGCATCAGGGAGAATGAAATAACGAATATTGTTTCCACGGATGGAGAGCGAGTCGAGGGAAGTGGGATCGCGATTGCGTGCCGTCATTTTAACGGTTTTGAGATGCGTATTCATCTGCATATCGACGCCTATCGCAAACGGGTTAGCGTGGGACATATAGACGCAACGACGATGATAAACGCACCAGTGATAGTCCCGTGGACGACCGACCCATTCTTGAGCTCGATGGAGACGGTTTCATTGTTCAGTTTCATCAAGAACCTGATGTGATAAATCAAAGAAAAACGGGCATCAGCGACATGTTTTCTCAGCTTTTCCAAGTGCAAAAAGGGAACGTCTCGACAAGGTTGGTTCTAGGGTCAGGTCAAAGCTTGAGAACGAAGACCAAAGAAGAGATATTTACCTGACGAGCTTCATGATGGCGATGGTCGAGTGATATGCTACACGCGACGACTCATTGCCACAGATCGTGTTTGGACTTGTTTAATCAATACCCTGCACGGCTTCCAAGTACCAAGATCGTCTCAAAGGTCATCTGATACCTTCGCGGGCCCGCTTCCTCAAACACTTTTCTTGTTATGTGTGCCGTTTTTATTCGGTTGCATGTTGGTTGCATGTGCCATATATATACTGTTTACTGTTCACGGGACGGATCGGTTGGGGTGCATGTGTAGGGTTCCTTCTCCATGCCTGTGCTTGTTCACATGCACAGGAAGCTATGGAACGTGTGCGGTGGTGCGTCGTCATTGCTTATTCAAGAAATTTGACTTTCACTGAGGTAGGTGCAGCTTGGTTGTTGTGCTGTCCGCTGTACTCGGTATTGGTCCCCTGAAAGTATGGCTGATTCGACCACGGAGCTAGTCAGCGCTCAGCCATATCTGCTTGTCAATCTAACCGGTATTAATTGGCCGCGCTGGAGCTCACATCTGAGGTCACATGAAACCCCACTATAAATAAGTAGTGCATCCTGCACTCGTCCCGCTGTGATCCGGATTCTTACTCTGTCAGGTAAAGAAGTTTCGGAAAACGTTCAAACATTCATATTGGCGTTTCACAAGGTGTGTTTTTTCGTCAGTCACGAGGATGCACCACAGGTCCTAGCGTTCTGAATCTTCTGATTACGTTGTTATGTGCAGGGTTTAAATGAGTGTGGAGCTGAGCGCGTGTGTACGAAATCACACCACCCGTGTCTCGAGAACCGAAATGTCTCCTTCTCTCAAGACTCTGGCGAGTGTCGTTGGTATTCTCTCTACTGTGTCGTCCGTTGCGGCACTGCAAAATGGCGCTGGCAAGCTTCCAGGTAAGCTGACCAACCCACTGTCATGACTTCGCAGCGAAGCTGATTGCTACCAAGTGATGGGCTATAATGGTAGGTGGTGGTCTGGTTTTAGCCACTGATGTACCTGACCCAATCATCTTCGGCAGCCTGGAATGCATTCGCGGTGGGTTATGTGCGATGACTACGTATCGTCTCACCCTAATATCCATCCATTAGTGCAGCGTGAATGAGACCCTCATGATTCAAACCGCTCAGTACATGAAAGACTTTGGTCTTTTGGTGAGGTTGCTTGGATCCAACTGGCTCACAGACAAATTCATAATCTCTCAGGATGCTGGTTATAATCATGTCAACTTGGACGATTGCTGGGCAAGCAAGAATCGTAGCTCTACAGGCGAAGTTCTTTCTGGTTAGCCTTTGTTTGCCGTATCACGTCTGGTATTCATGAATCCGGCCCACTGGTTCTCGTGGTATTAGATCCTATTCGCTTCCCAAGCATGAACAATCTTACGGGTCAGCTGCACTCGATGGGCTTGTGAGTGCAATAGCCTTGTTCTAAATATGGAATGCTCATTGTGTGCACCGTAGTAATGCTGGCATCGTAAGTTACCCAATCAAGTCACGATATCTGGTTGATTGATTCCCCCCAGTACTCTGATTCCGGCTGGTTTACGTGCGCAGGATATCCCGGTTCCTACATGCACGAGGAACAAGATGCTCTCACGTTCCAATCATGGGGCTTTGACTTCTTGAAGTGGGTGTTGTCCCTCCTTTGTCCCTCCTAGAATGTCATTTATTCTTTATTGTGTAGGTATGATAACTGTGCTAGTTAGTGATCGGGGCGACTCTGTATCGTTGCCATAGTGTTGACACTCTTCCAGTTCCCTTTGATGATGTGATCCGAGAGGGTATGGTCGGCAGTGAGTACACTGTTCGATTTCGACATCTACTGCCTCATCACAACATGGTACAGAGTATCAACGAATGGCGGATGCATTGGCTACGGTTGCTGAACAAACTGGGACTACATTCACGTTCAGCTTGTGCGAATGGGGATGGGTAAGTCAATATATGCGAACTCGCAGCGTTTTGCTTATGTATGGTCCTTAGAGTCAAGTCTGGTTGTAAGTCCCGATCATGCCTTTTGACATCCACAAGTTAATTCTGCTGATTTAGATGGGGTGCTTCCATGGCCCATAGTTGGAGGGTGAGTACTAACTCGAGCCAACTACAGGGTTATTTCATAACTGTGTCACGACTTGGTCAGATTGATGGCGACATTGGACCTAACTGGGACTCCATTGCAACAATTATCAATGCGTAAGCTTCCCCATTGCATAATTTGTCGGGAATCGAGATTGAACAGCCCATCAGCGCTTCCTTCATCACACAAGCCACGAACTTCTACGGGCGCAACGATCCCGATATGGTACATACCTCCTATCGACTATTGTTGACATGGATTGACTCACACGAAAATCAGCTTGAAATAGGAAACGGAGACCTCACCTACGATGAAGCCAAGACCCATTTCACGGCTTGGGCACTCATGAGAGCCCCGTTATTGATTGGTACCAATGTGAGTTACGCTTGCATGACCTCAACTGCATTCTATATTGAATTGGCATGTTAGCTCGCAACTATCAGCTCAGAGATGCTTGGCATCCTCAAGAACACCGAGATCATCGCCATCAATCAGGACCCGGTATACGGTACAAGCATTTCGCCCTTCCGCTGGGGCATTAACGTAGGTTGCTCTTCCACATTGCTTAGGCATTGTTCTTATGCTCGGTTATAGCCTGATTGGACGTTCAACTCTTCGTTCCCTGCCCAATTCTGGAGTGGTCCAAGTGAAAATGGAACAGTCTTCATGCTTGTAAGCGTGTGGTCTTACAGGACGACGCAGTCCAACTGATCCTCTTGGTGATAGATCAATACCCTCGGCGAACCTACTGACCTTTTCTTTAACCTGACCGAATCCCCATGGATCCGTGCCGGCCGGCAGTATGCCGTCAGGGTATGTAGTTGGATCTTGTTGATCCTGCAACCTTGGCAATTCCCAGCTGAGCGCTAAGCATCCCACCCTAGGATCTTTGGACACACACTAACAATGGCACCGCTGTGCGCAGTTATACCGCGACCGGTGTCGCTCCTCACAGTGTTGTTGCTCTGTTACTCCAGGACGCTGGTGATGAACCTGCGGGACTCTGGCCACCCTGCGCTGGTGAAGCAGCAACACAATGCACAGCTGAGAATGGAACCAAGTATTACTAGATAGCGATATCGTCCGGACAATCGAGTACTTGTATTCGACTGAGAATCGATAACTATTACTTGTAGCAATCTAAGAGGTGTTGTGATATTATGTGCTGCGAAATGGTGGACCCGGCAGAAGTTTGCTGATCAGCTCAGCTGATTCGGTGTCTAATTATGGTCCACTCGTGTACACGGAGGCTTTCCCCACAATAACAAGGACCACCACCTCTCTCTTCCGCCACCACCTGGCCGCATTCTACGATGACTGCGAAGCCAGGACCTAGCGAACAGGTACTGCCTACATCCAGTACGCCCTTACTTGGTGAGTGTGCTCTCCTTCAACGTGGTCTCTCGTGGACACCGCGACTCGCGAGGGGACCCTGTCGGTATGAAGGTTGATCCGTGACTCTGTTACACAACATGCAGCGCAGGCGCAGCCAGCACGAAAGCAGTCAAAGGCTCCATTCTGGGGCGCTGTGGTATTCACCCTCGCTGCGATCCTGGGATTGTCGACGCTCCTCTATCGTAGCAAGTATGGCCATCCCACGAGCGACATTCAGAGAGTTGGGAAGCTTCCAGGTGAGCACGAGAGTTGTGTGAGGGGCGCAACGTCTGACGAAACCTCCAGTCATGGGGTATAACAGTAAGTCGTTAGGTCGTGTGCTGGTCGCGGGGTGCTTAGTCCAAAACTATCAGCTTGGAATGCATACTATGTGAGTGGTCGTCGTCCAGAATGTGTGATGGAATTTCATGTTTGTTCTGGTAGTGTGCAATCAATGAGACGCTCATCATCAAGACGGCTAAATTGGTGAAATCCCTCGGGCTTGAGGTTAACGTCAAACAACGTCCAGCAATATTATGAATACTCATTTCCGGAACTCAGGATGCAGGTTATAATCATATCAATGTCGATGATTGTTACTCGGAGAAAAAACGGAGTCCCGCTGGGGATATTGTCGCGAGTGCGTTGTTTCTTGTGTGGTATATAGACAGAGATATGACGTTGTTGCAGACAAGGCCAGATTCCCCTCCGGAATGAAAGCGTTGACGGACCAGATTCATGATATGGGCTTGTGAGTCCATCAACGCACCTCGCTAATGTATAGCGCTCATATCGGGGTTCGTGCAGCAAAGCAGGCATTGTAAGATTTGAATCGCCTGTCCTCTTTCGCCTCTAACACTTGGGCAACAGTACAGTGATGCGGGATGGTTTACGTGCCAGTTATACCCAGGGTCATATCAGAATGAAGCAAGGTGAGCCTTATCTGCTTCTTAACCCAACAAGTCCTTCAATATCTTCATAGAGACGCGAAGCTGTTCCAGGATTGGGGCTTCGATTATCTCAAGTGCGTATGCTCAGCCTATGTGACGAAGCTGCGACCTTGACGTTCATTTCTGCAGGTATGATAATTGTGCCGTACCGTTCGACAACATTACAAGGCAGAATATCATGGGCCGTGAGTTTGACCATGAAGATCTTGATTATTCAAATGTCGAACTGATGGTTGTTACACAGGATACGAACGTATGGCGAATGCTATCAAGGATCTTGCCGAGTTTTCTGGTAGACCACCTTTATTCCTGTCAATGTGTCAGTGGGGAAGGGTATGTGCTGTGTCCAGGTCAGTGTGCTCATGCTCATGTCGCAATTAGGAACAAGGGTGGTTGTGGGCAAGGAGGTATGGCCAAAGTTGGCGGGTAGGTGATTTAATAATATATCGCCTGTGCACTGAAAACAAACCTTGTATGCCAGACAACGGATGATATTGGTACGTTATTTCCAGTGTAATGCAATCGCCACCTGACGGAGTCCCTTAGGAGCATCTTGGTCGTCGATTGCGAACCTCATCAATCAGTCAGCAACTCTACCCGCCACTTCATATGAGTTGCTCTGAAACTGTTTTCTAGAAATTCCTTTTATACCTGGGCTACCGACTTTTACGGTCACAACGATATGGATATGGTGAGTAATTCCACCTACGCCACTTTATTCAACCTCACGTTTTTCTAGCTGGAAATGTGAGTAACACATTTGGTGTCTCATAACCTACGTCTAAATGTCGACCACAAGCGGGAATGGCGACCTATCATATGAAGAAATGAAGACGCATTTCACCGCCTGGGCTCTCATGAAATCCCCCCTCTTGCTCGGTCTTGATGTACGTGCTTTCTTCTGAATTTAAATGCGACATGGAGATGTAGTCTCTGTTCAGTTGGAGTCGGCTAGCAAGGAATCCCTTGAAATCCTCACCAACCCCGAAATCGTCGCTATCAACCAAGACCCTGTCGTGGGTACCAGCATTTCGCCCTTCCGATGGGGTATCAATGTAAGGAATTATACGTTCGCATCCATTTAGCTACTGATTTAAATATTTTTAGCCCAACTACGTGAGCAATGCAACCCACCCCGCACAGTACTGGAGTGGTGAAAGCCAGAATGGCACGGTCTTTATGCTTGTGAGTAGTTTCGTCTTCGTTTGCCTTTCCCAGTACTGAAGCAGAGTAGATCAATACTTTGGATGAACCTGCGACCATGTTCTTTAACCTGACAGAGTCTCCCTGGATTCGAGCTGGAAGGCAATACTCCGTCCGGGTAGGTTCCAGACCTCGACTTGTTCATCGGCGACGGCGCTCATCTTGTGTTCAGGACCTCTGGACGCACACCGACAATGGTACTGCAGTGAGAAACTTTACAGCACACGACGTTCCTGCCCATGGCGTCGTTGCGTTGCTCCTCCAGGACGCCGGCGACGAGCCTGAAGGCCAATGGCCTCCTTGTGCGGTGATCGAGTGGTGCATGTCCAAGGATGGGACAATGTATGACCCTGACAAGAAATGGAGTGCTGAAGAACACCAAGAGTTTTGAAAGAAAGCACAGGACTGTATTATCACTGTTGTGATTCATGTGTATTTTGTAAATAGCTCTGTATGCTGTGTGGTAGTGGGATGTGTGCATATCTATTATAACTCCCTTGACATTGAGGAAGGGAATACTCAGACGAAAGACTCGCACTCGTCTCGAGACGTTTGTGGAATTACAAAGGTCTATCGTGCAAACGATACCCAGGTCACGAGGGATGCTACTAACAAGACAGAAGTCCATTTCCTAACATTCTTCCATCTCGTGTCCCAAACGTTACCCTCGCTCCCTAGCAACGGCAAAGTAGTATTGTCCCATACTCTATCGGGACGGTATTGCAGGGTAACAGGGTCGTTCTCGGGAAGGATTGTTGTATGCTGCAAAGTTTCCGGCCGTCG
This sequence comes from Boletus subgraveolens, assembly GCA_038092555.1. NCBI lineage: Eukaryota > Fungi > Basidiomycota > Agaricomycetes > Boletales > Boletaceae > Boletus > Boletus subgraveolens. Next base: position 14,275 of record JBBPQP010000591.1, read on the forward strand.
TATGTTTTCCGGGAGGACAGTGGGCGCGCTTTCCTGGGCAGGAGGGAACACCTCGGCCTGAGCGACACCTCCGAAAAAGTCCGTGATGCGTGTTTTATCCAGTGACCGTCGAAACAAGTCTGAACGCACGCCGGCATGGGAGCGAATCACATCGGGATCGTAAGATGAGAACTTTCAAGATGTGAGCGGGTGCCAGCGTGGCGCCGAGGTGAGAGTGCATACCAAGTCCTGTACGGGCACCTGACTGGTCTTGTTGATGCCTTCCATGAATTCGAGTATGAAATGCGTGTAGCTGTCGATGACGGATACGCCAATATCGTTGTCGTTTTCGTGCTGCTTGCGGTGAGACCCTAGGAATAAACGAGTTGAACGGGAAACATACCGAGTAGGAGTTTTCTTCTATTTCTGATGATCCTGTTGCCAGGATATTCGGGGAGTAAAACTGCGAATACATGGTATTGGCTTGGCAGGTATCGATCATGAAGAATATTTCGTTGTAACTAGAATTTACTTGTTTAGGGCCTGAGATGAACCGTGAACGCATCTGGTTTGCTTACCGCTTCTTTTGCCACATTTGTTCAAAGGCGTCAGCGATGTCGAACGCGCTGATCTCTTCGTTGTCCTGGAACTTGAGGAATTCATTTCCACCGTGTCCGGTCATGTACACGAAGATATTCGAGCGGTCGTCCGTGAGTAGTCGTTTGGAGCGCGGTACGGATGGGTCGACACGTCCTATACGGGGGGTTGGTATACGAGAGAATGCTTTCGGCTTCGACATACCCGTAAGCAACCGAATGAAGTTCTCCACAGTCACTTCGTAGCCACGATAGTCCACCTCGATGTTATCGCCATAGAGGTCCAGATGACGCCCCGCTTTCGCGTACACGCTCCCGGGGAATTTGTTGCGCGAATTACACGCGACGTCATCGGCGAGCATGAGGATGATATTCGAGTCGGGGATGCCGAGACGCTTGACGGTGCGGTACCTAGGCAGGAGTCTGTATCACGACAGAACATGGCAATGGAGCGGGGCATAGTTACATTCCTAGGGCGTTTGCCATGTGCTGAGGGACGTTGGCATCAGCGGTTCATTGTATGGTACCACGACATACCCTGTAATTGAACCAATATCGGGAGGCACAGACGAGGACGGCCCAGTTGTTAGTGTGGCCCGAGCTGGATGCATGTCGGCCATAAAACTCGGCGACGACGTGCTCGCTGGCGGCCAAACTGCCGACCGTCCAAATCGCCAGACAGACGAACAATTGGTGGAGTCGCATTTCGAGAGCATGTCTCGGCAACTCGGCATCTCCCCCGATACGATCGCGCGGAGTTTCAATTTCCGGCATCCAACCTCTCTTTCCTGCCATGCACGGTGAGCAAGCGCCATGCTACCGCTGTCGGCGACGTCTTACACACTCCCAGGTCTTGTTGCGTACAGCGATGACTCTCAAAGCGACTCGGAGGACACCGTCGCTTCCACCTCCAAGTCTGCTGGCACTAGCCTGGTCAACAACCATGTAAGAGTCTCCCTGCCGGGTTTTGTCCAATCGTTTCCCTCGTTGTTGGCTGTGTTTCTGTTTGGGAATAGGATAAGCCACTAAAGGGTCATTCTGCTTCATCCTCAGATGGTACGTCCTGGGTTAAATACGCCGTGGGTGTGCTCCAAGTCATTGTTCCTTAGCTCGACTATTACCAAAATCCCAAGTCATCATTCGTCGACCAGCACCGACGAGAAGTCACCCTCGAGCACACCTATCCGATGACATTGCGACGGAACAATCTCAATCAGGCGCGCCGCCGCTTACACCCGAAGAATCCTTGAAGGAATTACCCTCTGCCTCGAGTTCCTCCGAAGACCACGAATTGACAAATATTCGCGAAATTCTGAGACCGCCATCGATACCGGGCGTAGTAGACTGGGGAATACCCGCTGAATCCACGGCACCATGTGATCCAGCCATTGAAGTATGGTAACTCTTTGCATGTTGCTTCACTACCACTCATGTCTGTCAAGGCAAAAGTAGCCCAGTTTCTTACATTGAAGCGCGATCCCGTAAATCCTCGACACTTTAACGATTCTCTCATGTCAAACCGATCATTCCGGAACCCTCACTTCTATGCCACACTGGTCGACTTTATCGACGTCGATGAACGAACGACGAATTTTCCGATTAGTATTTGGGACCCAAATGACGTAGAACCTGAATGGTTTGCAGATCAAATCGGTACGAGGTGTCTTGTAATCTTGTTCGACTCGTGTTTATGTCCGCCGCCGTCCTTTTGTGTGGTTATGCCAAATGACGGCTTTCTTGCTGGAAAAATATGTACCTCCTCAAAGCCGAGCTGCAAAAAGCGCGTTCAGAACAAGCATCTGCAGCACAGTCAAAACGTTCACAAATTTCTTTTACGTCTTCCAAGGCGCCTCCGCCGCAGCCCACGCGTCACCCACAGGACAGAGGAGGGGACCGAAGAAAGGGTCGATTTAATCCATACATGAGAGGCCGTTGAGTCTGCGCGTAGTGGGATGTGTCGTGTATCTACCATAGCACCGCTATCATCTCTTTCTTCAACGCGTTATATACCCTGTAATAAGATTTGTGATGTAAGCCGGCTGGGGCGCCGAGTATTCATCGTCATCGTCCCAACCTCTGGCAAAGTCCCCCAGAACGTTGTTGCTATGGCGCACTCACTTTCACCCGAATGTACACCCCTCAAGCATGCATATGACGCGTGCTTCAATACATGGTTCGAAGGGTATCTCGAGCCCGCCATTGCACATTCCAAGGGTGTCCCGCAGGGCCAGCGGAACGAGTACGCCAAGAAGAAGGCAGAGGAATTCGAGGAGAAATGCGGGGCTGTCTGGGCTCAATACAAGGAGTGCGTGCAGGTGAGCGTGATGCCTCTTTTTTCTCTATATGTATAGTTTCGAAGATGCGTCGAAACGTTCTGCTCATGCCAGGATTGGTCTGGTTTCTGACGTACGTTGGCTGATGCTTGCCTTGCTTGCAGAAAGCCGTGCGGGAGCGAGGTCTTGGGGATTTGCTTGAGCAGGCCCGACAAGAGAATCCGCTGCGCGAGCCACCATCTACGTCTGAAGGGGAGAGGTCATCCTCAAGGACAAGTTGATTGTAGGAAGAGTAATACAGTCCATGCCTTGTTCCTTCCTTCCAGGCCTCGATTGACTCGGGTTGTTCAACGTCCTTCCATACTTGCAAGCCCCACGAAACTCGAGCTCGGGGCGGATAGCCCTCAGTTTTCTGTTATATCACCCAATGTTGTTCTCGGTCGCTCCTCCCAACTTTGCGCTGTACGTCACACGACAATGACTACCCTCAGATATTCAGATAAATGTACGTCTCAGACACATTGTCCAAGTCACTGAGACCGAGGCGGATGGCACCATTGACATGCGTGCATGATTGGCGCCACTGGCATGGAGCAATAACGCATACCTTGATGGAAGCGGCGCCTTGTCAGGCATAAGGCTCTGACGACCCCATGCGCAAACATAGTGCCGGTATGCCGATCGTTTGCCTGGAGCGCTGTACATGCTTTGCTGGAAGCACAGGAGACAGGTCTACCCCATCGTTCCTCGATTTGCTCAACTACATCCGCCATCCTACACGTACAGTTTCGTGTTCCTTGACTTCCGAGTACTGGAAGCGAAAGAGCAGCCATGTACAGATCAGAGCTCAGTTAAACTGATCTTTCCCTTTGCCCACTTCATTCCCTCACAGCGTCGCGCGCCCTCGATGCTGAATTTACTTGTTACACACTCACTTGTAACTACATGCACCTCATCCAACCATACATTTTTTCTATCGCGTGGTAGCATTTGAGATGTACGGACCATAATTAGGGATTAAAAAAAAGGAAACTCCATGAACCATGCCTGGTATCTACATTTAATCACCTGGAGCAGTGTGGCGTCCCACCTTCAGCAAGCGCAATAAACGCCCTATCCATGCCGGTACCTTGATCGTGACCCAATCACGATTGCCGCCTCGTTCTCCCTGCTATCAGCCGCTGTGAGCGGCGCCGACAAACTTAAACTGAGCAAACAACGAACCTGTTTTTCGGCTTTTGGTGGTACGGGTTTATAGACCTGGGATGGTTCGTCAGACACGCCACGCACCGTTTGTCTACAAAACAGAACACTCACCACCTGACGGCTACGTGCAGCCATCCGCGAAGGTCCCTCGTTTATGATATTGGCTTTCAGCTGTGATTGGGATGTAGATCCGAAATTGGCAGGTTGACTAGACTGTGTGGAAAGTTGATCTGGCGGTTGCGAAGCCTGGTTCCTGTCGCCGGTCTTCTTGAATCTTGTCACAAAGCGCTTTTTGAGCACCGAAATGCATTCAGATGTACCGGGTTTCTTTGGAAAAGGTGCTTCAGGAGGCATGGTCGTAAGTGGAGGAGCTGACAACCGTGATTCGGCACAGGACAGATCAAGTGGCGGTACCTCATCCTCACAAAGATGGACAGAGGATGCGGAGGACGGTGGCTCCGGCGACGTCAATATGAAAGCAGGATTACAGTTAAATCAGTACAGACCTCATCATAGTCAAAGAGGGGTGCACAATGCTACATCTCAGTAAGTGAAAGGAACGCTTGGTTTCAGTCTCGGAACACTCACCATTGGTACTTCCATCAAAGATCCGTGGGTTGCATCACTTTCAGAACCTGAGCCCTCCAGGAATGTTTCTGTGTATCTCATCCGAATCTCCGAAACGAGTTCCCTGTATCATACATTGTATCAGTCGTCGAGTGGATAAGCGTCGAGATCACAAATCCACCCACTTGACTGTGTCGTGAAGCTCTGTCCCTTCCGTCCAAGATTCGTGGGTTGCGTCACTTTCAGAACCTGGGTCATCCGGATATGTTTCTGTGGACCCCATCCGAGTCTCCGAAACGAGTTCACTGTATCATATATTCTATCAGTCGCTAAGTAGGTAAACGTCGAGGTCACAGATCCACCTACTTGACTACATCGCGGAGCTCTGTCCATGTAATATTAGGTTTTGCCGCCATAGCATTCAGGAAGCGCTTGGAATGAGAGCTGTGGTTAGTTCGGAAATGTGATAGTACTCGATATTCCACCTTTGTGAACGTCAGCCCCAGTTCGCAGTCGTCATATGCAAGCTGTCCATCCCTACATGCAGACAAACAAATCTGGCGAAAATCCGTTAATCTAAAGGAGCCACGAGAGGCTATGCAATCGGGCGTACCACATCGAGCTTTCCCACTTCCTTTATTTTGTATGCTGGTGGACTGCGCAACTTAGAACCGACTCGTCTTGGAGCTAGTAGAATGTTGTTAGGCTCCCTGCAATAATTATTGTTTACTTTCACTGCGATACCTTAGAAATGCTGATTCCATAGCTACCGAGAGAAGACTCACAGAGGTTTGCGGTTGTGGTTGCGGTTGCTGGAGTTGTTGTGTTTAGTGTTCCAGTTGTAATGTCGGATGGCCGAGTGGGGCGACAGACCTCTGAACAACTGACCAGGGCCAATCCTCCACACCCTTGAATAACGGTTTGGTCCGTTGCCCCTCTGCAAATCTGCCAATGAAAGAACGTCAGAGATGCAGTGCAGCGGTAAAGTGATTCACGTATCATATACCTAATAGTGTTTCCGAGTGGCAGCAATCGAAAAGTGCCTAGGAACGACGTCGGCGAACGGATTGACTAGTATCAAATGCACATACAAACAGTTTCGAGCCTTTCAATTTTTCCAGTGGTGTGATCAGGCGATCATGAAGCATCTGACAGCTATGAGATCAAGTATACGATGGACAATTGAGCTAGTCACATAATCTAGAATAGGCTTTCCATCCGCGCAAACGATTTCTGAAGCAACCTGAGTACGAGCGTGAGCCAAAGAATAATCCCACTGACCATCTTCTCGGCCATCGGCTTTCATACTTGCGCGTTCACTATCTGCTTCTGCTTCTATGCCGTGTCCCGAAACTATTGATTCTGTTACTACTATGCTATTCATATATAAACACACGCAGCTTACAGTAGAAGAAGAAGTGGCAGTTTTCTGGGGCGTTGCTGATCAGTTGGTCTATTTGGTGCAACTACAAAAAAAAGGTTCAAACTCGGATTCCGCATGAAAAGTAAAGCAACGCACGATCCTTGCTTGTGTAGGCCAGAGGTGTTTCAGATGTGTTTTATCATCCATCATTAAGATGATATCATCTGCCTGGTACCCATGTGAAGCTGGGACCAATGAGGTCGATCGATCAAGAATGACAGAATGACACATGCCTATTAGCGTATCCCGAAGGTCTTTGGTATCCCGATGAGCGAATTCAAGTTTCGCCTGGTTGCCGAGGCCGAATCCACGACGGACGTGCCGTATGGAGATGAGAAGTGCTCTCTTCTTCCCTAAATGCTTGGAGAAGAGGGGTCTGGAGAGGTCGGTCATAGCAAACAATACACGACGTGATGTTGAGTGTGTGGGGCCGGTCTTGGGGTACGGGTCAGTGATATCATTTTCAGAAAGAGCTTGGTTGTTGCTGACTGGAAATTGATCCCAGAAAGATGAGACGGCTCGGACTAGAGTGAACGAGATAGGGGACTCAGTCAAGAGAGGAATGGCTGAGGGGGATGGAAGAGAAAGAATGCTCTAAGTAATGTTGGTCGAGACGGAGAGTGAAAAGAAACGAGGAAGAAACGTGCAGATAATGTACGCGATCACAGGCGATGCCTTCCGATTTTCTTCGTCGAACGCGCGAGAGGGCTGTGTATAGCTGGCCATGAGCGTGGCGCATAGCCGTACGTTTGACCGCCGGCGAGGTGACGACACAGGAAGACACGTGGTGACACAATCAGCAGCGAAGCCGTCCTCGTCCTCGCATGTCGTCGCACGCTTGTCATGCGTCGTCATAATAGCTTCGTTGTTAACGCCTGCATCACGTAGTGCCTCGTTTCACGGGTACGAGATGCGACGGGAACCATGACTGAGTCTC
>JBBPQP010000592.1:0-21241 GCA_038092555.1 Boletus subgraveolens
ATGTAATCATTCAATAGCATGCCAGGATCTAATATATGTAATCAAAACTGATGGTCAAAAAAGTGTCCCAATGAGTCATCATTTTGAAATGACTGCCATTTTCTTGGGTCTGACCCAAATTCCTTAATTCCTGGATCCATAGAAAGCCAAGAGTACATATCTCAATTCATACACTACCCATGTTAGGGTGAGGATTAAAAGTTATTGTGTTTTGCGTCATTTAGTGTAAAATATGCAAACATTGGGACTCTTTTTTGAGCCACTATATGCCAGTGTCCTTCTGATGATTCTGGGGGGCTTCCAGTTGATAGAGTAATTCTGAGATTCCGGGTTCTTCTGGTAGAGAGGGTCCCCAATGGATGAGGAAACTTGTTGTGGGATCAGGGTTCTAGCATTCACTCACAAGTAGAACAGAGACTTTTATAAAACGCCAGAAGATACACAGAAATGCATAGAACTAGCTTGTGCTACTTCTACGAAAGGAAGAGAAGCTTTATAGTGGAACAGAGGCAGGTACAAAAGAGGGTAACAAAAGACATACAAAATGGGGGAAACAAAGGGGTTGAGGAACTACAATTTGATTAGAGGGAAATCCAATCAAAGAGGAGATGAAGATGAGGTCCATATTCTGATGAGCAAGGAGCCCACAAGAGAGGGGGAAAGTCGGGCATGTGAAGCTCAGAACAGTCTAAGTACTGAGAGGAGAGTAAGTGTAGAAAAGGAAGTATCACTCTGACCGGAACCAGTTCCTTGTCAGAACGTACATATAATTTTGTAACACCCTGTACCTTAGTACTGATTCTTTCACCAACCTTCCCCTTCTGGACATTTTCCCATGTAGTGTAGCATAGCTTTACACATGTATATATAAACCCCAAACTCTAGCAGAGTAGCTCCCCAGCTAGTTCTGCACATTCCTTTGTCCTATCTAGGATATTCTCTTGTGTCTTCTTCCCTGGAATTCCAATAAATCTTAGTCTGCCTCTCAATGGGAGGTAGTAACTTTGAAAACTCCAGAATACATCATCACCACAACTCCAGTGACTTCATTGGCAAAAACTCTCTCTATCAAGAGAGGCTCCTGATAGGAAGGATTCAGAAGCACCATAACAAGTATGATTGATGATGGCCTTACTGTCAGGTGGAGTCAAACACAATGTGATTTTCCATTTGAGAAATGTAAGGTTTTAGCAGACAACCTTGCTGTCCATTTGTAGGCATTAGCACACCAAGCTGGGATTTTGACATTCCCTCACCACAATGCAGACAGTGAAGTCACTTATGTGGTAGGAATGTTGGGCATAAAATTGTGGACCTTTTATCTCCTCCATGATCCCATCAACTCTTATAATGAGATTTTGAAAATATTTACTCACCAATGTAATTATAGCAAACCCCCACATCCCAATATACATGCAGAAACTGTGTATCTTTATCCTGGTGATCTTGTGTATGTTTTTTCAACCTCTTGATATTTTTGCTGACTGTATCCTTCCTAGTATCCAGCCACCTGGTCAAATCCATTCTGTTTACACTCCTGTCACATCCTTTACTATCAGTGATCATCTTTATTCATATGACAGCATGCATTTTACAGAAGTTGCATGTTATTTTGATTTTGTGTGCAAAGGGAGTTTTACCAATCAAGTTCATTATCATGCTTTTGAGACATTAGCCCAAATGCTTATTGATCTCCCTTATTTGGATCCCAACTGCAGTAAGTTGTTATTTAATCTTATTTGTTATCCTGGCTGATTATAGCAGAGTTGAAGAGATATTCTCTCATTGCTCTGTGTTCAATGACTTTTCATCCTGAGCTATATAGACTGGCTAATCAAGAGAAGCAGATATTTAACCTGATGCTATACATATGCCCAGAAAATTGCAAGGCATCTTCTTGTATCAATGGATTATGAAAATGTCAATGAAGACCATCCATATTTCTCTATGTGTGACTATGGTGACCCCAGTGAAAGTTTTCTTGGTCTGATGCTCTTGCAAAGTGGCAAGTGGTTTGACAGACATTGTAATTTCCTCTTACATACTGGTTTCTAGTTTACTTTCTATGTTCTATTGTTTCTTTGGTCTTTTTGTCAATTTAGTTTTACAGTCGGTAACATCACAATACATACATCATTTCTATCCACAGTATCTGTAGTACATCTAATTGAACGTATACCTGTTTACAGCAACTTTGATGCCTTAATTTGAACCAATGTTGTCATATTGGTAGAACCTTGGATGACAGTATCATTCAAGCACCATTAGTCATCATTGAGTGAAAGTTATATTTTCCTTAATGTCATCCCAAGCTGATTATAATTGGTGCACTACTGATCACCTTACTGATCATTATCATTTATGGCAATTACTCATTATGTTACACTTCCACCAATATCTACTGAACATGCTACTGATCACAGCTTGGGGTGTATTTGTTTATATTTGTACATGTAACACTGCTCCCTACAAGAGACCTCATTGATATCTGCCATCATCACTTATTGAAGGCACAATGTAATCTTGAGAATTCTTATTGATGTGAATGTGCATGGAGTTGCTATAGGTCTGTTCTCTTTTATTTCACCTTGATATGCTAACTTGTTTTTTGTTTCACCTTGTTTTCTAGTTTTCAGTGTTTCATATCTTCCCTCTGTTTCTCCCATTCTTTGTTTTCATGGTTCTGCATATCTGGACACTTTGATTAGGTGAGCTTATAATAACCTCACCTCATTAACGTGCTTCTAGTGGTTCTTTTCTTCCCCATATTCCAGATATCACAATGGCCTCATGGAAATGAGTGAGCCTGACCACCATAGTCCTCTTATTCTTCTTCACACTCCATTCTATTTGATCACCTATGATCATGTTTCAATCATGTGACTGGTGTTCAGAAAAAAAGGTAGAACCCTTCTTAAAGCACATACCCATCAATTTGTCCATCAATCTAAAGAAGGGAGCACAAGTGATGCTCATCAGAAACCTTGATGATCAGCTTGCAAACAATACTGTCAGTACCATAAAGGGATTTTATACCTACAGCAAAGCAATAGGTGATCAACAATATCAGAAAAAGGTTGATTTTGTGCAAAACATCCAGGTATCACATCAAGGTGTTCCAATATCCTACTCTCCCACACAAGGTGATTCTTTTACCTGTACTCCTATTCCTTTGATCAAGTTTTACATGCAGGATGGCTCTGAGCATGTGTTGATCCTCCCCATGGAGTTTCAAGTCAACTTTAATGGCAAGTCTGCTGATAAACACCTGCAGGTATTTCTGGCATTATACTCTTTTGCATGTTTTTAACATCATTCTGCAAATACCACTGGTTCTTGCTTGGGCTATTACTGCCCATAAGAGCCAGGGCCATCTCTTTGAGAAGCTCATCATTGATCTCTCACATGTCTTTGCTAGGAGTTAGTAAATCAGTTTGTATTTCTGCATAGGCAGCTTAGCATCAGTGCAGGTCAGGCTTTTGTTGCTCTTTCATGTGCTCAGACTACCTCTGGTTTACAAGTGCAAAACTTTTCCCAATCAAAGGTTATTCTATCATTTGAGGGTATATTTGCTCACCACCTATTTTTTCAGGTCCTTGCTTATCTAGTCATATTGGAATGGTACAAGGATACCTTTGGAGAGTTGTGACATTTTCTGGAACCTCTGTTTATTGAATAGATGTCCACTGTTGTCTTGCAGTTTGCTGAATTGGTCTGTGACCTTGTGTAATACTGCTATAACTCTTCCACTGTGTGAATAATAGTTGCATTGTCAATTTCTTATTATGCTGCATTGCAATACATGTTTGTATGCATCATGGTCCCATTTGTGGTATGGGAACCAATTTAAATCATTGTGTGGATTTGGAAGTTATCCAGCAATCCAACCACAAGCATCCATCTGTGACTTCTTTGTTGCTTTCATGTCCGCTGGTGCAATTAGTTTTCCTATAGGCTTGCTGGAGTTGTCTGCATGTTGGATGGTAGGCCAATGGAGATGACTTACAGCTGTTTTTATAAGCATGTGGAAACCAATTTTCGAAAGTCATACCTCTGTTACGATACTACCTGGTCCCCGGCGGCTGCCACTGTCACCTGGTACACTTTTTCTAATCACCAACGGTAGCGGCCTACTCCCCTAGTCAAAGCCAACCACCTGGGACAAGTCTAGTTCCAAGCCGGAGCCATCTACTTCCTCTCCTGTCATTAGAGCCGCCCTTCTGAGGCACACTCCGACCCAGTCCTAGCAACATAGTCCAGCCACGCCCTACTCGAGTCACCACTAGTCATTGGTATCCTCCCGATCATCCCCCTTGACTACTGTAAGCGCCCGATGACTCATTCCAAGTCGTCCTGGACCTCCGCCTTGTCCCCTTGACCACCATCAGTCCGTCCACCTCGGAATGCCGACTGCCTCGGACGATCTGTGTACCACAGACGTCCTCTTACCACAGATCGCCCTTGTTACTGACTCCACCCTAGTCATCCTCCTCTCCTATTGTTCCACTCCTCCTTTAGTACTTGTTTCATCTTTCTCTCCGAGTCAACTTACCACCTTTGTACATCAATAGGTTTCACCTTCAATACGTCTCGCATTTAGAGTATTGCCTTAGCTTCATTGTTCTCTTACTTAGTCTTTCCATTGTTGCCTTCGTATAGGCATTTCCCCTTTTAGTAGTACACAGCTCTACACATGTATATAAACCCCAAGCTCTACTCTAGAGCTCCTCAGCCAATTCTACGCAGTTCTGTGCTGACTCTTGGTGTCTGAGCCCTGGAAGGTCCTCAGGACATCCTTGAGAAGGTCATCTTTGAACCATCAAGCCTAGGAAGTGTAGAGAAGGTCCCCAGGACATCTCTCACATACTCCCGCTGTCGCATCAAGATCGTTGCTTCCGCTCCTATGGACATCAATGAAGGCACTGGTGTAACAACCTCGGAGACAGCCAGGAAAAGACTCCAGGTGCAGCTGAGTGGGCCAATAGCTGGCTGAAGTAAGCATCGTTCATCACCACTATCCACATGCCTGGCCACCGCCAAATTGTGTCTGATAACATCAAAGCCCACATCCCACTCCTCCATAATGAAAACCATAGTGTCAAAAACATCTGTTGCATACTAGGCATCAGGAAGTCACTTGTATACAAAACTCTTTCATTGTACTTGAAATATGGCACTGTCACTAATCCTTGTAGATATTCTCATCTCACTAGGCACCCATGTATTCTCAGCTCTGCAAATGTTGATTTCATATCCAACATCATACAGCATCATAGTACAATCTATCTTGATGAGCTCCAACATGAGCTTTGGATCAAGCACTGCAAACATGCCACTCTTCCCACTCTTCTTTGAACCCTCCAACATCTTGCTATCACCCGAAAAATCATCTCCTCTTCTGCTGCAGAGCGGAATGAAGAGATACATGCATTATACATGAATCATATTGCTACAGAGGTACCTGACCCAAATATGCTGGTTTTCATTGATGAAGCAGCCAAGGACAAATGAACATCTGCCTGTCAGCATGGGTGGTCAACAAAAGGAGTTCATTGCTGCATCAGAAAATGCTTTGTCCATGGTGCCAGATTCTCCATTCTTTCTGCTATCACTCTTGATGGAATTATTGCATATGACATCATCAAAGGCCCAGTTGATAGCCAGCACTTTTTGAAATTTTTACAGGAACATGTGGTATGTCTTTTATCATTCTGAACAGTTTTTATCAACTTATTTTTGTACAGATGCCTTTCACAAATCCATACCCCAGTCCCTGCAGTGTCATTATAATGGACAATTGTTGTATTCACCAGAGCAAGGAGGTTCATGTCCTTATTGAAGATACATATGCATCATATGCCATTAGATCTATTGCTTGTTTGTTGTCTACTAACTATCTACAGTTTGCAAGCTCGTTTTCCTTCCTCCATACTCCCCTGATTACAATCTGATTGAGCAAGCATTCTCTGCAATCAAGGCATTTTTCTGCTGCCACTCTAATGACTTTTCAATGACTACAATTGCTTGCGCATGCCAGAGCATCACACCAGACAAGGCAGAGGGTTTTTTTAGGGCATCAGTGTTACACCAGTGTCCTTCCAGGCACTTCTGGTAGTTCTGATGATGGGTTGGATCAGTGTTTAGAAGGGGATCTTCCCTAGCAGGTCTCTAGCATTCACTCAGAGTGGAACAAAGACTTGGATAGATTTGAAACGCCAGGAGATACACAGAGATGCGTAGAACTAGCTGAAGAGCTCAGAGATAGAGCTTGGGGTTTATATACATGTGTAAAGCTGTGCTACTAAAAGGGGATCATCTATAACAAGACGACAATGGAAGGACTAATCAAGAGAACAATAGGAAGGTTAGGCCAAGGTGAAGCTGAGGCAGTACTCTGAGTATTGAGATGTTGCTAAGGGAGATCTATTGTCAGGTGGCTAGGGGAAAGGGAAGAGATGTAGACAAGGTAATGGAACGTTAGAGAAGGGCAAGGACAATAGAGGATGTCCAATGACGAAGGACATCTGATGATGGAGGATGTTCAAGGATAGAGGACGTCCGATACGATCGGCATTCCGATGTTAGAGGATAATGGGAAATGATGATGACTTGGGAGTGAGTTCGTGAGCACCTATGGTTGAGGGGAACAATAGGACAACTAGGGGAGGTTGGGAAGGTACTGGGGAGTTCTCGGAGAGTGGCACTGTCCAACTAAGTGAGTGGTGACGATTGTGGTAGGACGTGGGTAGGGCGAGATCCTCCCGATGGTTCCATCCGGAACCAAGGTCAGTCGTAGGTGGTGATGGATACTTGGTGACTGACATCTAGTGACTGACAATGACTGCCGTGACTGACATGACTGACAAGAGGGTGTGTCCGGTGATAATGTAGGGGCCAAGGCTCGTCCCAAGTGGTTCTGATATGGAGTAGGGTTTGAGTTGAAATGGACAGGTCTTAATGAGCAAGGGCAGTAGGCGGTAACTGCCGGGGACTAGGTAATTTTGTAACAATCAGGTTATATCATGTAGTATAAATGACTCTCCTGTGCCTGTTATTATGTAGTAAATCAGATGGACATGGCTTGGAGACCAGATTTGAATGAGTCACACAATCAACACAACTGGTATAATCATGCTATGCAAATGACAGAATCTAGTATGTGAAGAAACTATCCACAGGATCCTCCTCTGCATCCTCAGAAACAACATACCTCTTTGGAATGGGAAGCCAAATGCCATGATCCATAGACATGTACCAAAGATCATGATCTTTCGGTGCATTGTTGTCATTGCCAGGTTCCACTGGAGGTCCTGTAAAGCAACAGCCACTGCCATCATGATACTTCTTCTCATATGCAATTTTTTTCTTTGGTGAAGTAGCAATTGCATGCCTCAATTGGCCTGTCAGGCTCTGATCAGTATTGCTATGCTTTCACTTTGTGTCAGGACCATTCCACCACATGGTACAACCTCTTTTCAGATGAATTATATCACCAATCAGAATTCCAATTCCCAAAAGCATCTTGTCATTAATATCACCAAAGATGTCAGGACTGATGTGCTGCACCAGAAGTTTTTTCTTGTACATGGTGGCATCAGTGACACCAAGATCTGTTTCAGCATATCTAAGGAATCATGAGAGCTGGGAAGGCGATGGAAGTGGAGGCAAGGTGGTTCTTTCTACTGCATGATGGACAGGTGTTGATGGAGCCTGAGTGGTTGGAGCACAGGGAAATAGGCCAGAATTGGCCAACATCTGAAGTAGAAGGACTGATGTAAGTGAGATGACATCAGATGCTGGATTCAGAGATGGTGGTGTTACGCCAGTGTCCTTCTGGGTGCTTCTGATGAGTTCCGATGGTTCTGATGGTTCCGATAGAATAGACAAGTTCTTCAAGGGGTTCTTTCCTGAGGAGCCTCTAGCATTCACTCAAAGTGGAACAGAGACTTTAATAAATTGGAAACGCCAGGAGATACACAGAAATGCGTAGAACTAGCTTAGGCTACCTCTACACCTAAGTAGGGTTTTTATATCAACAGAGGTTGCAAAAGAGGGGAACAATAAGTTTACTTGAAGAAGGGAACAATGGAATCAAAAATGGAGATTGGGAACTACGATCTGATTGGAAGGAGTCTGATTAGAGAGGGGGTGAAAACTGAGTCTGTACTTCCAATGAACAAGGAGGAGACAATATGGGAACTAGTGTGAAGACAGAAGAAAGCAGAAGGGACTTGAGCGATAGAGTAGTAATGGTCATTCCGACCAGAACTGGTTCCGGTTGAGGTTCATCTCGTAACAATACCCCCGTCATATGATGGATCGTCCTCGATTCACCTAGTCCCGGTCGGGCTCAGATTGATCCCCTTCATTTACCTTGTAGTCCCAGGGGTTGGTGTCAGAGAAGGGAGAGGATGGGCTTCAGTCAGGGACGTGGCAAGGGCATTCCCTTCGTAGATGGTCGGTACTTCCGCAGATGAAGCAAATATGAGCAGGGCGTCTGCTGCATCTCCCTCTACCCACGCTGATGCCACCGGATATTCTGGTGGGGGTAGCAGATTGTCCTGGTCTGAAGGTAACCATATCTGGAGTCGTTCTGGAGAAAGAATTGGTAGTGGAGGTAAATTCGTCGATACAGTCTGACCAAACTAAAGAGGAACTGGGAGCCATTAATGGCATAATGGGTTTGGAGGAAGGCATTGAAGGTTGTGGCTTGGAGGACAACGGCGAAGGTGACTTTCTGGAGGAAGGGGGACAGGTGGTGGACACAGACAGGTGGAATATCAGGAATGGGAGTCTCGAGGGACATCTAATAGGAATAATGGAATGGGCAGTAGTCCAGTTTGCAAAAGCAGGAGTGTTGGTAGCGATGGCGGGTGACTTTGTTCAAGAGGGCAGGAGTAATTTTTTTATTTTTAAGGAAGTGTCTTTGGAGAAAGTCTAGGTTTTCTTTGGAAAGGTCAAGGAGTTTTGGGATTTCGAATTGGTGGGAGGGGTAGGAGGGGGACATAGGGTTTTCAGTCTAAGAGATGGGTCTTTTTATATTCAGTCAGGACTTCCTGTGCATTTCTGAAATTTCACTCGGGTTCCCAGGTTGCTTCTGAGAGTGGGTAGCCCTTCCAGGTGGTGAGGTAGCAACATGATCAGGGATGACCTTTATGGTTTAGTATGTAATCGATTTCATATTCCTCCTCTCTGTGTTCCAGGTCAGGTGGTGGGCAAGGAAAGTTGGGTCCGTGTTCATCGGTTTCCACGAAAGGGGAGAGGAGTGATGCATGAAACACGGGATGGATTTTCCATTGTCTGGGAAGGTTTAGTTCGTAGGCTAGGTCTGATATGACCCTTTTTATTTTGAAGGGGCCATGCCTTTTCAGGGCTAATTTCTTATTCAGGTTTAGTGGAAGGTTGGTTGCTTCCAGCCAGACGCGTTGTCCTAACTTGAACGGTGAGAACTTCCCTTTTGATCAGGCTGCCATGACCTTTCTAGCCTTTTTGAGAGAGGCAGAGGCTTCATCTCTGAGGGAGTTTAGGTTTTTGAGGCAGTCCTGTATTGCCTGGATGAAGGAGGATCCAATCTTCAGATATGAGCGTGGGTGGTACCCCATCATCAGGTGAAAGGGGGAGTCATTGGTGGCAGAGTGAGTCATGGAGTTGTGGTGGAATTTGGCTAGGAGGAGAGCGTCCGGCCAGGTGGAGGGGTTGTTCTGGCAAAAGAGGCATAGATATGTTTCGAGTTCTTGGTTGACTCGTTCGGTTTCTCCATCTGTCTGTGGGTGGTAAGCGGTGGAGAGAGCTATGTTGTAGTGGAGGAGGCATGCTAATTCCTTTGCGAAGGCTGAGCTGAATTGGGGACCCTGGTCAGAGATGACTCTGTCATGAAGTCCGAAGCGGGGGAAGACGTGAGCGAGAAAAAGTTTGGCTATTCCTTCGGCAGAGATGGATTTTGAACAGGGGATGAATAGCACCCCCTTCGTTAGCCCATGGTCAACCACGACCAGGACAGAATCAACACTTCTGGAGGGGGGAAGGCCCGTAATCAGGTCCATGGACAGATGTTGGAAAGGGCGGGTTGCCTTGGAAGGAATGGGGGACAGGAGGGGGCAGGTGGGGTGAGTGTTTATCTTGTTCTGCTGGCAAACCACACATCTGGCAATATATTGTTATACGAAGATGGACATGCCAGGCCACCAATAGTCTCTGGAGAGCAGTGCAAGAGTCCGCACTGTCCCAGCGTGGCCCCTGTGGAGGAAATGGTGGATGGAGGAGATGAGAGGCTGTCTGCAATCTTCGGGAATATAGGTGCGGCCCTGGAAGGTCAAGTGGGTGCCATCATAAGCCCAGTCGGTGATTTTGGCTCGAGGGAGGAGTGATGATCCTTTGTGCAAGGCGATGAGGGCATCCGCTACGAGGGGATCTGTGGCGGTAGATGAGGCGATTTTAGAGGAGATTGCAAGGTCTAGGGACCTGGCGAAAATGTCATCTGGGAGGAGTTGGAGGGCCAGGTTGTCGTTACAAACTGCGGGGTGATCTTTTCGGGATAGTGCATCAGCTGGGGCCAACTCCTGCCCAGGTAGATGTTGGAACAAGAGGTCGTAGTCTTGGAGGAACATTTGCCACTGGGCATGTCGTCGGGTGAGTTTATGAGGTTTGCGGAAGTAGGTGAGATTCTTGTGATTGGTGAGGATGTGGACTGGGTGAGAAGTTCCTCTGAGGTAGTGTTGCCACTCCTGCAGGGATAGGATGACTGCTAGGAGTTCCCAATCATAGATGTCATAATTCCGTTCGTGTTATGATAGACAATATTTTCAAAAACTTTTTCGACTTAGCTACGTATAACATTCTACTTCATATTATTCAACTCATTGCACGTGACCGTGGGAAAGTCACATGATCAACAATGACGTCATGACACGTGTACTTAATTTCCGCTCTTCTCTCACGCTGTCATATCTTCTTTTCCCATCATCAACTTCTTCTTCTCATATCTTACTTCTTTACTTTGACCATCTTTAGTAATTACTATTTCTAGCACTTGGTCCATGCACGCATTCCCTACATATATAAACCTGTACACTATACCGTAGCACCTCAGTCTAATCCACTTGTCATCGTGTCCATCTGGTGTCTACAGTTCAGACTAGGAACCTTGATTAAGGACTAAGGCTCGTTTCTTCTCTGCCAGTTGGTGTTCTACTGTGTTGACGTCCGGCTAGTGGTTGCTCGAGAGAGTGATCATTACAGTTCGGGGGAGGAGAACGTCTTCAAGAAATAGGCACAGGGGTGCAGATCTCCATTCTGGTCTTTTTGCATAAGGACTCCTCCTGCAGCTGTTAATGAGGTGTCGGTCATGACGAAGAAGGGATGCTCAGTATCTGGGGATCGGAGGACGGGCTGTTTCAGGAAGGCATTCTTAAGAGTGTGAAAGGCATGCTGTTCAGCATCCCCCCATTTCCAGGGGGCATTTTTTTGAGTGAGGAGTAAAAGAGGTTGGGCTATGTCAGAGAACGCAGGGATGAATTTTCGGTAGAAGTTGCAGAACCCAATAAAGGAGTGGACCGCCTTGACGTCCTTGGGGGGTTCCCATTTTTCTATAGCGGCAAGTTTAGAGGTGTCCATGTGTACCCGGTCTTTCAAGACTTTGAGGCCTAAGTATTCTACTTCCTCCTGGTCAAAGGAGCATTTTTCAGGTTGCAGGTAAAGATGTTGTTCTCAGAATTGTTGGAGGACTTTGTGGGTCTGTTCTTCATGGGCGATGGGGTTGGTGGAGTGTATCAGCACGTCGTCCATGTAGATGATGAGCCACCCTTCTGCAATGAAGTCTTTGAGGGTGTCATCCATGTAGGCTTGAAAGGTGGCAGGCGAGTTGCTCATCCCAAAAAACATCACCGTTGGTTCGAAGAGCCCCAGGGGAGTGGTAAAAGCTGCCTTCCATCTATCTTGGGGTTTGATGAGTATGTTGTTATACCCCCACCAAACATCCAGCTTGGTGAAGATGGATGATCCCTTCAATTTGTCGATGAGGTCGGGGATTCTGGGGAGGGGGTAGGCATTTTTGATGGTGTGCTGGTTGAGATATTGGTAGTCTTGACAGGGGCAAAGTTTCCCATCTTTCTTTTGTACGAAGAAGAAGGGGGATGCTTGGGGAGAATTCAACAGTTGGATCTTTCCGCTGGCAAGGTTCTCCTTGACAAAGGTTCAGCAGGCTTCTGCCTCTTCCGGGTTGAGAGAGTAGTTCTTGGCTCTCTTGGGGATGAAGCTCGGGAGAAGGTCTATTCCATGGTCAAACGCACGACTAGAAGGGAGTTCGGTGGTTTCTTCTTCAATGAACACTTCTTTGTATTTTTGGTAGGGGGGAGGGATTCCTTGGTTGGTCTTTGCTGCTTCTTGGACTATGGTAGTGAAGATAGTGACCTTCCTGATATCTTCCGGAAGGTTTTCGAACCGTCTCCGGTAGAGCTTGTGGAGCTTTACATCCTTGTCTGTTCCGAGGAAGTGGAGGAGGTATCTTTGTGCCAAGGCTTCTGTCCCATTTCGTTTTCTGGGTTTGTTGACGGTCTCCATGATTACTTCTTTAGTTACCCAGTTGATGGATGGGTTCTTTTCTGTTAGCCACGTCATTCCGAGAATAATATTTTGTTGTTTCCCGCTTGCCAGCACCAGGAATTCACGCTCTTCCTGGTCTTGGTCAATAGTGATGGCAAGGCGTACTTTGAATTTTATCTGTCCCATTTTATTAGTTGTTCTGTCGGCATTATATGCATTCTGGGGCTGTTTAAGCGGGATGAGGGGTAGTTTGTGTTTCTTGGTGAAAGCATAGTCGATGAAGCAGGCAGTGGCTCCACAATCGATTAGGGCGGTGGTTTTAGCAACTTTTGGGCTTCCAGGTTTAGAAAACTCTATTGGAATGAACAGGGATTTGTCGTTTGTTGTTACTGTTACATTTGGAAGTGTAGGAGAGCACATCGTTGCCCCAAGTCTCCTATTTAAAAATCCTCTTCATTGAGGCAATTAACATTTTCCTTTTCTTCTTCCCCTGATTTGTCAAAATGCTCTTTTAGGGTTCTGAGGACTTCTTCTCAGTTAATCTTTTGTCCTTCCAGGCTTTTTACATATCCTTCTAATTCTTCAGCCTGGGAGTTTATTTCCCAAATTCGCTCTTGGTTGGGTGGTCGGAATGGAGTTTTCCTGTTGTTAGGAGGTCAGCTGTTCCTCTGGTTTAGGTGGTTCCTAGTATGACAGCCGATCTTGTGGCATCAGTAGCAGCAGTTTTCCTTATTGTGTCTGATCCTCTCAGCCTCAGAGAGTCTGATGACATTGACGTCCATTGCGTTAGGGTCCCTTCAAGGTTTGTAGTTGGAATGGGAGGATTGAAACCTCCCAAGCCTAAAGTCATTGAGTCTTTCATAGGCTTGGGTGTGGGTGCTGGCGGAGGCCATCCATCCCTTCAGGGTGGTGGGTTCAGTTCCTCAAAGGATGTCACTAATTAGATTAAATGGTAGACCTGCACAAAAGAGGTCGCAGATCATGGCTTCGTCGGTCATTTTAGCGAGGGAGAGGAGTAGATTGAACTGGGTGGAGTAGTCTTTTAGGGCTTCAGTGGTTATTCCTTTCATTCTAAGGTTCCGAATCCTTCTTCAGGTGTCAGTCACTTCGTCTTTAGCAGAAAAGGCATTCTTGAAGTTTTCTTCGAATATTTCCCATTTCTTGTAGTCCCCATCATTCTCTAACTTGTCATAGTATCCTTCGGCAAAGATCTTCCCTTGTCCTTTGCTCATTCTGCTTAAGGTGGTGGTGATTATTTCCTCGTCACTCATTTTTGCCTTTTTTATGTTTCTCCAGGCCTTCATGGCCTTCAGCCACCAATTGGCATCTTCCACCTTCCCAGTGAAATCTTTGGGGAGGCTTTCCTTTCCCATATCGTTGTCTGAGTCATCTTCTTCACTATCAGGGTCCCAGTCTTCCTCATCAGGTCCGGGCAAATGGATGTCCAGGTCGGGTGGTAGTATTTGTTGGCGGTGGGGTCTGGTAGGGTTAAAAGAGTGGGATGACTGAGTAGGAGTGGTTGATCGGGAAGAGTCTCAGGAGAGTTGTCTTTCTTGCTGCTGCTGCTGCTGCCACCTTCATACGTTGGCTTCGTCTCTTGCTTGGGCGTTGGTTAAGTTGAGGGCACTTGCTCTCTGTTGAGCTCTATAGAAGGCCCTGTCCTCAGGAGAGAGGTCAGGGTCACTTGCTGGATCGTAGTCGGATATGTTGGGCAAGTGTTTGGTAACACAAGCAATTTGGCCAAGCTAGTTCTTTTGTTATGCCAGTGTCCTTCTGGGTGCTTCTGGTGAGTTCCGATGGTTCTGATGGTTCCGATAGAATAGACGAGTTCTTCAAGGGGTTCTTCCCTGAGGAGCCTCTAGCGTTCACTTGAAGTGGAACAGAGACTTTAATAAATTGGAAACACCGGGAGATACACAGAAATGCGTAGAACTAGCTTAGGCTACCTCTATGCCTAAGTAGGGTTTTTATATCAACAGAGGTTGCAAAAGGGGGGAACAATAAGTCTACTCAAAGAAGGGACCAATGGAATCAAAAATGGAGATTGGGAACTACGATCTGATTGGAAGGAGTCTGATCAGAGAGGGGGTGAAAACTGAGTCCGTACTTCCAATGAACAAGGAGGAGACAATATGGGAACTAGTGTGAAGACAGAAGAAAGCAGAAGGGACTTGAGCGATAGAGTAGTAATGGTCATTCCGACCGGAAGGGAGGCATCCTGACCAGAACTGGTTCTGGTTGAGGTTCATCTCATAATAGGTGGGGGCTGTGAATGGCTCTGCACCTTGTATGCCAGGTGCAAAAATGGCGCTTTGTTGGCCATGTCAAATGACAGTATATTGGGCGGCATGTTCAATGTCGCCTGCTTTTCTTCCTATAGACTAATTAGTTTTTTTGGGCATGACTTTTTGAGAAATATGCATCAAAACCCAAGTCCAGTCAAGCACCATGGCTAGGGTAAGCTGCATGGCACCTGATGGTCCAACGTATGTGAGGCCTTCATCATGCTTATTCTTGTAGAGTTTGGTAAGCTTGATGTGCCATTGAGTAAGATGCATGTCCAGGTTCATAGCTGTTTTAGATGACACAGTCTTGTCAAACATGTTAGAAACTTGTCTGATCAGAAAAAAAAAAAAAAAACTGGTGATTATCTGAGGCATCCGAGTCTTCATCCTCAGAGTCTCCATTACCAGCTTGATACAATGGCAGTTTCTTGATGTCCTTCATATCCACAAGAATCTTTGTTGGACTGGAGGAATCACCAGCATCAAGAAGCTTTTGCACCATATGCTTGTAGTCCAGCTCATTGTCCACATCCATTGCATCACCAACATGTTGGCTAAATATAAATTTCATGAGATGAGGAAGCAGAGGGAAAACAAAACAGTATTAAACCCCTTTGTCCTCAGGGCAATAAACTTGAACAAGAAATGTTGCTTGCTAGAAACCTCATACTGTTTTTTCTCATGCTTCTCAAGAATACCTTCCAAGAATTCAAGGTAGTTGTCCTCCTCAAGTGCGAAGACCAATTCCTTTGTTTTGACAGATTTTGCTTCATGTTTGGTAGAGGCCTTGCCCTTGGCAGTGAGCTGTTTGAGCTTTGAGTAGACAGTGAGGGCTATAGCAAAGGGATAGTCCTGGGTCTCCCGGGCTGAAGGTTGAGCACCAGCTCAAGATTTCTGGGGCATCTTGGTCATGGGAAAGAAGCCACGAACTGGGATGATGCGTAGCAATGTATGCATCTGCCAGCCGCGCCCGGGGTCTTTTCCCGGCTGTCTCCGAGGCGCGACTTTCGAAAATCCGTTTTCCACATACTTATGAAAACAGCTGTAAGAACTGCCTTCCTAATTGCATCTGTTGTTCCAAACGCAATGCGAGTTTTGATGGGAAAAAATCAGTCTTGTCCCGAATATCAAGACCAGGATCTCGAGCGTGAGGTACTGGAAAGGTGATTCAAGACTAACGATATATAAGGTGGCCAACCCCTTCTGCTGCGTTTATCGTGTGCACACATTCTGTAGCTTGATTTCACGAAAGATGCACAATACAACTGACTTCACTATAAACAGCCAGCCCTTCTCGAAAGAACACCCAGACTTCTTTCTGGTATCTCTTCGTTCGTCTCTACCTGAAAACGGTACCAAGAGATTAGCAGAGTTCGTAGCAGTTTCGTGAGAGAACGCACCAGTTTCAGTTTCCCAAGAATGTTTTGAATGCCTCAAGGCATCGCAAGATCTCGAGTCTGTTGGGCAGCGGGCGCATCCCCTCGCTGTTCCTGCGAGGAAGGGCAGGGATGTAACGAAGGACAGAGGTTTCGGCCTCAGGATAAGTGCCGGTCTGAACTGCTTTGCTCAGTGCGGCGGTGATGGTAATTTTATAAAAGACTGGCATGGTGCCAACCATGGTGAGGCAAGGAAACATGCTGGAGTTACGAGGGGGGAGATCAAGGTCGCGTTCTCGCTTCCGATTGTTGAACGCAAAGGCTGCAATAGCCTCTGCGATGACCTGAGGTTCCGGATCTTTCATGCTCGTAAGTTTCTTATCCTCCTGCAACAGCAGCAGAATTTCATCATCGTCCATGATGCAAACGTCAGTCTGGGCGACTGAGTTGGTTCCGCAAATAACAAAAGGGATGGCGTGTCGGATGAAAACGATTCTATTTTCTTCGTCGTACTCGAGGCCTCTCAGTAACTCAGCAGCAAAGTTGTCAACGGCCGCTTCCTGACCGATTTTTGGGTCCATCGCCAGGTCTAGGTAGTGCAGTAGCTGTTTCGTCCTTTTGTCTGCTGCGTCCTGCCTAGTTTCGGCGACCATGAAACCCGCCAGTGACGGTTCAGTCGGATCAGGCAAGTCAGTGGTCCCAAAGAACGCCTCCTTACTCTGAGGGACAATGGTGATGTTGTACGCGCATAGTTCGTTCGCGGTCCAGTCGCTACCAGACTTCGGGGTTCGAAGGAGTTGAGCCATGATTGATAAGAGAGTGGAAGGGGGCAGGTGGTGGGTGTCGTAGAATAAGTAACACAAGTATAGATCGCTATAATGGAGATGTTCGTCGTAGTTGTACGCGTTGTGGTTGGAAAGTTCAGAGTAGTTTAACGATCTGAGCCAGACCACGGCAGCAGCTTCGCCATATCCAGGGTTCCCACGACTGTCCACCCATGGCCCAGCTACAACCAATGCCTCACCAGCACCTTCGGGACGGAAGCTAGTTAGTCGTGTTGTTGTCCGACATGTCAACACATCTGCTCACAACCCGGGTATTTCGCAGCGGCATTCTTTGCTATGACAATCGTACGGGTTGTTGTCGACAGATACAGTACGCCGAAGCACTTGTTGGATATCAAGTACCTCTCTCCGCTCATTGCGGTGATTGTGCGCGATGGCGCCTTGTTCTACTCTTTGTGTGTCATGTCCACACAGATTTCCTTCGTTCTGACGATCTTATTATTCGGTGTGATTAGGATATTCGGTGTGTTTATCCACTTATTGTCAAGCGACAAATGTTTATACCCATTCACGCTCATTGTGTCGTCCTTTCGCAGTCGTCTTGCTCATCCAGATCGTTTTGACTACTATTTCTCAAAGCGTTGCACTGGGAACGGCGGCTGCGCTGATGCTGTACGTTTATATGCGGCGGCATGATCGACTCACTAACGCAAAACAGGGGGCGGCTTAGCATCTATTCCTGGAGTGTAAGTCCCCTGCTCAATATCCAAACGCCAAAGAATTTATATCCGCTGCTCAGTTTTGAATATCCCTCTTACTTTAAAGGCGTCTCGGTTGGTGCTCAATTTGCGCGAGACCGCGAGCTACCGCGCTACCATGGGTACGACGACGACCGGCGCAGAGACCATAACAGCACTGGCGTTTGCTCCGAATCCTACGTTAAGACAACATTTAGGCATAAGAAGTGTCGCGTGACACGTTTGGGGAGCATACACCAGCATGGTCGTCCTGCTTGGCTCATTTTTGGGCTGTAGGGTACCAAGATATTGGCATGACCCACAGTGTATCCTCTTGTGAGGTCGATCTGCGGTCGGCTGAAGAGACACCGCTGCAGCGAGAGGTCTCATCTCCCGGTCTTCAATGGGTTTTTCATGGTCGTCCATGCATGGATGTCGTTCGTCTCATTCCTGTGGAATGGGGCTTCGACGTCGACTTCAACCCGTCCTCCAATCATCTACCCAACCACAGTTTGTACATATAGCATTAAACCTGACCCCCCTCCTTGGAGTTGTACATTTGGGTTACTCACATCGTCCATAACTCATGGTTATCAGAGCGCCGATATTCTGTATTTTCATATCTATTGTGAAATAATTTCATTTGAATGGATGCTATCTTTCCGTGACAGATCATTGATGTGCTGGCATGAAATCCGCACTAACGTTATGGTTTTTCCAAGTGTCAATGCCCTGCACACTGTAACTCGATTACCTTGACACTGATTTCTAGTAGTGAAAACGGCCAATCAGTGGCTTCCAATGAGACTACTTGGCACTTATGAGTGTGTGCGGCTACTGAATCACAGTGATTCGGGCACTAAGTGTTTATGGGCGATTTTACTTCCCTGTCTGGTCCCAGGAATGCCGCGCGTGGCGTGACCAAAGGCACACTGACAAAACCCACGATGCGTACTCCTACTGGGATCCGAACCATAGGGCTTCCAGTCGTATTGGGGACTACATCATCAGGTAAGACCTCGCTGCGTACACATATAATGATATCGTGATCCGTCGCAACCCTCCTGTATTCCCCGTACCCCTGGGCCAGAAGCGACAACGCACCGAGTCTTTGTCTGAAACGAACAAGACTTTCAAAGTAGTGTCTGTCTCAGCTGAGCTGTGTGGTAAAGGTGTGTCCGAGTCCAGGAGTGAGGCTGAGGCCATGCTTGCATTACCGGAGTCAGGCACCAGTTCTCGCACCGACTGAGCCGTGTTCCGGTTCTGATTCTGGCTCCGAGTCACTCTCAGAGGGGGATTCTGTACCCCGACTTGGATGGTGGGTAATAACAGGCCCGCGTCGTGAACCTGGAGGTGCTCGCACCACTGGACGTGGCGCCACACGCTGTGCAAATTCGTTTCATGGTTGTTTGAGCGCTACAGATAGGGCGACTTGAGCCACATAATGATACATACATCCTTCTCGTGCCACCAAGCGTGCACAAGTGATCCAATCAAGATCAAGGACGACAGCAACGGGAATGGTAATCACAATGGCTTCATTGTTCGAAGAGGACGTGATGTGCCATCGGTGGACCAGGCCCGACTGCCCTCGCCGTCGGGAGAGCTCCCGCCACTGGGCGTGGATGGAGGGAAGGAAGAGGATTGTCTCACGTTAGCGATGCACACCAGCTACAGTAGACTCCCTTATAACACATACGTGATATAACACATACTCCCTTATAACGCACAGCATTTTCAGTTTCTCAATTTCATTTGCGGGGATTTCATACCCAAAACCCATAACTCTCTGATAACGCATAACGCATACTACTTTTTGGCTACCATAACGGATACGTGTGCTTAGCTAATGTGATCGCATTGCTAAATTAGGCAGTTTTATTATATAATATTTTGTTTTAGCCATCTCAGAATGGCAACAATGACCCAAACCATCAAACTGGGTCAACTTTTCTCACCATGAAACCCCTTGACATTCTAAAAAAAGGGCTTAACAAGGCTTCAAAATCAGATTCGAGAAGGAAGGCTGGTCAACCCATATCAGAGGTTGATCAGGAGTGGCTAGATGATGGTATTGAATCAGGTCCAACATGCAATAAAGTACTCTGAACTACTACAGAGGCATGTCAATGGGCTTGATGACCCATTTGCACATAAGCTGGAGGCAATATTGGGTTTATTCAGGCAGAGGACATGAGTCCTCAGTATGCAGGGAATGAAGGACAGCAAAGTTACTGATTATTTCACTCCTAAGTAGCATTTTTATGTTACATGAATACTAGATTTACATGTCTGCCACAGTTAGTCCATTAGGGGCTGAAGTGCTGACTGGTCAATTTTCTGACAATGCATACTCCCTCATAACACATACCCCTGGGCCTATCCCAAGGGGGTATGTGTTATAAGGAAGTCTGCTATACTACCTATGGCCTACTCAGACTCCAACCACTATGCCAGGACCCCTGCCACTCCCTACATCAGTTGGAGAGGGTTGACTAACTGATTGACACACAGGCAATTGTGGGCATGGAAAGGGATGTCAGCATATGCATTCACAAATTAAGGATATATAGTGGTTAGAATGGACAGAAACTGGCTTGATAAAAGGACATCCTTATGGGGTGCCTGCATGATAATGATGCTACATTGACTGGTGTTCAATGTGTTGATAAGGTAGTGCAAGACAATTGCCCAGTATTTATGTAAATCCTGTTCTGCCAGTTCAACCTATATGAGCTCTACAACTATTCATCTTGATATGTATGGTGGCACCTGCCATGCCAACAATAGTATGTGCATGGGTATTGTCAGAGCCAGGCCACAACATATCTCACCTTACATGCCAGGTGTAGGTTGTGGGTAGGTAGTGAGAGTCAGAGGACCCAAGCACCGCTCTAGAGCACAGTTTCCACTTACTGTGACATTTCTGAGCTAATTAAAGCACAAGGAGAGTCACTGTGTACTCAATACCTCAGAAAGCTATGTGATGTGCAGAGTAAGCTTAGACATGTCCCAAGTGCACAGAGCTTGTACTTACAACACATTGGTGCCCTTTGATAAGCTCAACAACTCCATTGCTGATCTTAGGCCCAAAGTTATATTCAGCCTGCTGAGTCCCAACCTTTTCAAAATTGACAACAACCAGTGTTGGGTCCCTCTTCTGTAAGTGAGCACACTCACATCTCTCCACAGGGAGAACAGCCACTATCACTACCATTGCCATTGCCATCACCTTCACCCTCACCTTTCGGTGTTATGGTTTTTCCTAGTTTCTAGCAGCCGATGCCTACTCTCCTCGCCTACCAGTCTAACTCAACCCAATTCACTTGGAGCAAGCCTAGTCTCAGATCTAGTCCCGAACCAGAACAGCTTGGAACAACCAGCTTCCTTACTTGTGACCAACCGTGGTTCCAGACGGAACCGGTTCCAATTGGAACCACCTCCCGAACCCTACTCCGTCCTCGTCCTAGCAACCAAGTCCAACCATGTCACAACCCCGAGTCATCGACTGTCATCGG
>JBBPQP010000593.1:0-21238 GCA_038092555.1 Boletus subgraveolens
TTCCTTACTTCTATTACGATTAGCAGCTGCCACCTCTAGATCCTTATTGTACACTTCTCCGGTAACCTAGTTACCAAAGTCTTGGGAATGCCCGGACTATAAAAAGTTTGTACCTAGATCTGAATGATCATCTGAGTTCACTCCTAATTTTCTCGCTACAGTTCCTCTCATCGTCGTCGTCGTCGGTCCTCATCCTTGATCGACTCCCTTCCTCGTCCTAGTATCCAGTCCTCGTCCTTGACCAGAAAGCTCTTATCGTCGTCTATCCGGCCCTCATCCTAGGTCAGACCGCTCATTGCTTTACTCAATCCATTCCGGATTTCGTGTTCTCTCATCGTTGTGCAGCCGGGACTATTCCGGACACTCTATTCTCCTGTGGTCAGTCGTAGCCAACCCTTCCCATCTAACTTCCCTCCTACAGGACCCCTTGGGACGAGTATTCTCGCCCCTTCTACATTTACCCTTACAAGGTCTTCGACCTTGATACTTGTTTTACAGCGCTGTGCATACGGTCGTCCACCGTCAATAAGGATAAAGTTGTTCCTCCCATAGTGCACCAGGGATAGTCCATTTGAGGCCTGGACGATAACTTGACCTACGCGCTTGGTGACTGCGAGAGTGTCACTCGTTGCTACACGCTAGTAGTGCCACCATCGGGCTCCTGCCCCGTCTACCCCCCGACAAGCCGAAGAAGCCCTCAAGCTTCTAGATTCTTTACTTCCACATTCCATCGCCATCGAACCTGATTCTGTTCAAGTCGTCATAGACGAGGAGACAGAAGCTCGGTTAACGTGTCACCATTGCTCCTCCAGCTCATCCTCGTTGTCCTCCTACTCCACCTAATATTATCCACATCCCCCTTTACTGCGATGACATCCCGACCGGTATCGCGAGCGGCATCAGTCTTGCAGACAACAACCCCGCTCACGATCCACGCTCCCCAGCCAACACCTTCCATTCAGCACTACCGTTCCCGCCTTGAGTCCAGAGCCTCTTCCACACATCCCTATCAAATTCCGAATCCACCTCCTCCTGTGTCTACTATGACTTCCCCGCAGACGGAAGTGAGGGTAGTTCCTTTCATTGACACCAGAGGCACTCCCGAGTTGACCACCTGGTTGATCAAGGAGCAGATATCGGAGTTTTTTGCCCAGTATACAGTATGGATGGAGAGCTACTCTCTCCTGGGTCGTGGGGCTGGCCACCCACCATCGATCCCCTACAACGTGGTCGACATGCTGCACAGTCTCCAGCCCCCCAGCTATACCCAACCCACATTACGATCATTGAGGAGCTCGAGCTGCCCTCTCCCATCCGAACCTACACCGACCCCTTACAAGCAGCTGGCAGCAGAGCGCCAAGTGCCAGAGGGAGTCCAAGGATCTATGCATGCCCCCCGCCCCACAGTCAATCTTCCCTCTTCCTCCAAAGACCACTTAGGCAAGAATCGTCTGCCCAAGCCCGGCTATTTCGATGGCAACAAGGAGAATTTCGTCCAGTGGGCACAACAGATGAAGATGTATCTACGTTCCTTCGAGGAAGGAACACCGGATGACCAGCAGAAAATCACGATCGTCCTATCGTTTCTTACTGACAACAATGCTGCTGGGCACTTTGCAGACTTGTTCGTTATCCAGAACAAGAACAGTCTCAATATATACCCCTTCAGCATGTTCTGGGACACTCTCGTAGAGATGTTCCAACCCAAGTCACTCCAACGTGACGCAGAACAGAAGCTGCGAACATTGAAACAAACTGCCAATGAAACGATTGAAGATTTCTTCATCAAAATGTCGATGCTCATTGCCGAAGCAAAATGGAATGTCCAGACACACAGCGTGCACCTCACCGAGATCGCACGGAATGGGATCCAATACAAATACGTGGAGTTTGTGATCAACCAAATTCCTGGCATTGTAGATGAACATGACATCCGCATATGGGAGAAGGAGCTCATTCAAGCTGAGTACTCCCTCCGCTGCCTGTCCGACACTAAGAAATCCTCCCTCCACACCACATCGTCCTGGACTCCAAACTGTCCTTCTCAGCCTCGCCCTCAAGCAACGGGATCAGTACCATCTGCAAAGCCCGCTGCTCCAGTATACCAATATCACCCGAATGCAACGGGAACCTTCGGAGGAGCTGGCGCTCCTATGGACATCGGCAAGCTGTGTGCAGATGGGAAGTGCATCAGCTGTGCAAAGGAGGGTAAAGATCAGGCCTGGCCCTGTGCTACCCACATGAAGCAGCGTCCTCGACAAGTCTGTACTATAGAAATAGCTGGACAAACGATAGAGTACGAAACGTCCAGGGAGCTGGCGGACAAAGTGGCTGCTGCAGTTCGAAAGGATTTTCCAAACGTAGAATAGCCCGGTCGTCTATATCTACAAACAATACATCTTCGTGTAGTACATCTAAGTCATTGCAGAATAAATTCTCTGTGTTACAAGTAGACGAACCAACCAAGATTGAGTGTGATGTGGCTGCAGTGCACCCTCCACCAACAATATTACAACATCCCAAAAGGACAAAGAAAGTTACACCAGTTGTACCTCCGGTCATAGAAAAGGGTGCTGATAAGTCAACAGCAGAGAAAAGGAGCAAGCGCTCCCCATGGATGAACACGGTGGATCCCTGGTCAACCCAGTGGATTCAACGAGTCTGTCAAGACACGGACGAGAAGAGAGCATTGTCGCATCTCCGATCGTTCGTACACGACACAAGAGCGACTGAAGTTACCCCTCAGCTGATCACTGAGATAAGTAACATGTCCCCAATCGAGGCCCACCTATCATTGCGCAAGCTGCAAAGCAAGCCATGATATAAGAAAATCTCGAAAAAGGATGACAGGTCATTAACCATCTCTACGAGCATGCTACTAGACAACGGGAGAACAATCGTAGCAGACGCTCTAATCGATTCTGGTTGCACTGGGTCGACGATAGACGTGTCCTTCGTGAAACGGAATAACATTCCATTACACAAGCTCCCTCACACAATCCCAGTTTACAATGCAGATGGGACAGTGAACTCTCGTGGAGCAATAACCAACTTTGTTCTGGTGGAGCTCACCATCCAGGACCACGTCAAAAAGCTTTCCCTTGCAGTGACTGACCTTGGAACGCACCCATTGTTCCTTGGTTACGACTGGCTCAAACGTCACAATCTGGTGATTGATTGGGCCTTGCAATCCATTTCCTTCACGTGTGCAGATCATGTCCCCAATCTAATTCCTACCGAGGACGATGACGACGATTCGGAGTATCATCAATCTTGGAAGGAGGGTGATCGCATCTTCAAAATTGAAGCCCTTGACTACCTCATGTCTCGAGGCGTCGCCTAAGATCTTGCGATCAAAGCACAGAAGGAAAAACACCTTAAAACCTTCGAGGATGTAGTTCCTGAAGCCTACCACAGCTTCAAAGATGTCTTCGCCAAGGAAACGTTTGATGAATTGCCCCCGTCTCGACCGTGGGATCATGCAGTCGAACTACTCCCAGGTGACCACCAAGTCGATTGCAAAATGTACAACCTAACAGTCGATGAACAAAAGGAACTTGACTCCTTCCTCGAAGAAAACCTCATTTCTGGTCGTATCTGCCCCTTTAAATCCCCCTTCACATTGGCCTTCTTCTTCATCAAAAAGAAAGACGGTAGACTTCGTTTGGTCCAAGATTACCAGAAATTGAACACTATCACTGTCAAAAACCGATATCCCCCCCCCCTTATTGCTGAACTGATTGACAAGTTGAAAGATGCTAAGCACTTCACAAAGCTCGACATTCAATGGGGATACAACAATATCAGGATGAAAGAAGGAGATGAATGGAAGGCAGCCTTCAGAACAAACTGAGGATTATTCGAACCCCTCATTATGTTCTTTGGATTGACCAACTCTCCCGCGACCTTCCAGACCATGATGAATCACATTTTCCATGATCTGATCAATCGAGGAAATGTAGTGGTTTACATGGACAACATCCTAATCTTCATGGACTCCATTGAAAAACACTGGAAGATAGTGCGAGAAGTCCTACAGATTCTCTGAGACAACAAACTGAGTCTACGACACACCAAATGTGACTTCAAAGTCGATGAAGTTGAGTACCTCGGACTCCTCGTCTTGCACCAAAAACTCCGGATGGATCTGACAAAGATAAAGGGAGTCACCGAATGGCCAGTCCCAAAGTCAAAGAAAGAAGTACGAGGATTTTTAGGGTTCCTCAATTTCTACCGACACTTCATAAAGGACTTCGCCAAGATCACCCGACTGTTGAACAATCTCACCTCCGAGAAAGTAGAATTCAATTGGTCAGACGAATGCCAAAAGACCTATGAACTCCTGAAGGAAACCATCACAACTGCTCCCGCACTCATCATGCCTGACTACAACCAACCATTCCATCTTGAAACAGATGGATCCGGAATCAGCATAGGAGCAGTACTCTCCCAAGAGAAAGAAGGTCGTTGGCATCCAGTCACGTTCATATCCAGGTCGTTAAACGAAGCAGAGAGGAACTATTATGCCGCAGATCTTGAAATGGCCGCCATAATATTCGCTCTAAAGGAATGGCACCACTATCTCCTCAATGCAAAGCACAAGTTCAAGATTCTGACAGATCACAAAAACCTCGAATACTTCAAATGTCCCCAAGACCTCTCAAGACAACAAGCACGATGGAACCAACTCCTCCAAGAATACCACTTTGTGATCAAACACTGAGCAGGGAAAACCAATCCGGCAGACCCTCTCTCACGAAGACCCAACTTCGACACAAAAGTCGAAGACAATAAGGAGATCACCGTGCTGAGTCCCGAAAGATTCGCGAATGACAAGGGAGCTGCTGTGCACTCTATTGCATTCGAAGAACGAATCAAGAATCTCCAATCCTGCGCCGAGAAGTTCGCAATCAAGGGTGTCAAAAAGAGTGATTCACCGTGGAAGCTCAAAAATGGACTTATCCACTAGGGAAACGCCCTTTACGTTCCCATGGAACCTTCTCTCAGAGAAGCAATCATCGTGCAAAACCACGACCATCCACTATCAGGACACCCCGGTGTGCGAAGAACAGGAGACTTGATTCACACAAGATACTATTGGCCCTCCATGAAGAAGGACATTGCTCGCTATGTCTCTGGTTGCGACATATGCCAAAAAGTCAAGACCAAAGTGAAGCGAACACAATTACATCCAAACGAACCAGCCGATGGACCTTGGGAAATCATATCCATTGACCTCATAGGTCCCCTTCCCGAGTCGAACGGGAAAGACACAATTCTAACCGTCGTCAACACGTTCTCCAAGATGGTTCACTTCTTCCCCATATCGACAACGATCTCTTCCACCGGAGTTGCCAGAATCTACCGAGACAACATCTTCAAACTCCATGGTACCCCAAAGAAGATCATCAGTGATAGAGGCCCCCAATTTGTATCCTCATTCATGTCGGCGTTACAAGAACTACTCCAAATCGAGGGAAACCCATCCACAGCATACCACCCACAAACCGATGGCCAATCAGAACGCTTCAATGTGCTTGTCAAACAATACCTCCACATCTACGTCAATCATCGACAATCTGATTGGGTGGAATGGCTCCCTCTAGCCGAGTTCACTCACAACTCAAAAGTCTCCTCCGCTACGAAGACGTCTCCATTTCTCCTCAATTATGGGCAGACACCACGCATCAGCACAACGCAAAAATCAATAGCCTGTAATGGAAATGAAGAAGCAGCGGTCTTCATAGACGAGATGAAAAAGAGTCACCAGCGAGCGAAAAAAGCCCTGCAACATGCCACTAATGACATGAAGAAATACTACGACAGAGGAACGAGAACACCGGAAGAGTATAAACCCAGAGACCTTGTACTACTCAAATCGACCAACATCCACTCTGATCGTCCATCACGAAAATTAGACGACAAGCGATACAGTCCGTTCAAAGTACTAGAAAAGGTCGGAAAAGGAGCATATAAGCTCAAACTCAACTCCAAGTGGCGAGGAATTCACCCCGTCTTCAACGAGTGCCTTCTCCATCCATACCATAAAGGAGAATTCCCCTCACAGAAGAAACCACCCCCTCCGCCACCTGTCGTACAACCACAAGGAGAAGAGCAGGAAATCGAGAATATACTCGACTCTCGAGAACGCCGAGGAACTGTGGAATACCTTGTTCATTGGAAAGGATTCCCTCATGAAGAGAATGAGTGGAAGAAAGTGTCCGATCTCGACAATGCAGCGGATTCAATAAAAGACTTTCATCAACTCCACCCAACCGCCCCTCATCCAAAAAAGACGATGCGAGTTCGTTTTGCCGATACCGACTCCGTGTGCTCTTGTCCAATCTGCACGAACACTCCTCTCCCCTCTCCATCCGGTATATTCCTCAACCCCAACTTCCTCTCCTACAGAAGGACAATGGATCCCCTCTGGAATTGCTCCTTCAATACTCCTTTATCCGACACTCCACATCTAAAAGGTGAACTCGTCAAAAGGGACTTTGACTCTTAGAGGGGGAGTAATGTCAGATTTCACCTTTCACCTCTTCACATCTATCACAGAAGTATGTAGAACCCTGTAGAATACTCCATCCCCTTCCACCGGATCAAACCCTTAAACCTAAACCCTTAGCCACTTCATTTCCAATACTTAGTCAGCTTACATCCTAGTAGTATATATACCCCCATGTATTGTAGGATATTCCTCAGAATTGGATTGTCTTTACTTTGGATCATCCCCGAAGGGTTTACCCTGAGGCCTGTCTGAAGGCAATCTGATAATTGGTGAACACGATTCATGTTGGCACCAGTCTTGCGAGCAGCACAGGCAGGCTCGGCTGCAAGTCATTTACATGGGTGTAACGGGTTGAGTATTGCCCCGAGCACAGCCGGACTTGTTGACTTAGGTAGTCTCCCTTACTAGAGGACTAAACTTGTCAGTTGCTACTTAATAATATGCAAAAAGAGTTGGAGGATTTCAAAACATGGTGTAAGGGAACTATATAGATCCAGATTTAGAAGTACTTCAACGCCCGAGCATGCTGCTCTGAACTTTGATACCATGATGCAGATCAGCGTCGCTCATTCAGGCTCACCTTGAGATTCCGTCTAAACCCCATGTGGTTCCATGGCCAGTTCCAGAATCACAGCAGTGAGTTTTCGATGCCTCGCCTACAATTTGCCCACTGCCCATCCGTCTTATACTCAGGTAGACCACCGGTTTCTCCGACCTCTCGACGCATTCTGCATCTTTTCTTTCGGGTGTGAAAACTCTTTAAGCGCATAGCCAAGTTGATAGCATCCATGTCTATGTCTTCACATAATGACGGCGATAATATCCCCGCCGATACCGACTCGTTGTTCCGGAGTCTGTTTTCGTTCCTCCCCGGGAGGTATGACGTCTGTTTTTGGTACGAGGACAATCGTAATGTGATATACACGACAGACAGCGGGGTCTTCTGTCGTCGTCCGCCCCATGTGCCACCTGCCCCTTCCACGTTCGAAACGACGGCGCCCCGAGTTGCTTGTTATCTGAGTCCCAAAGTCTTCATGACGTACAGAAGCGAGTACGTATAGAACGTGACGGAGCAGAACACCCGAAAATATCAGCTACATTCAGCAAGGATCAAGGATCCAAGTACGCAAGGAAAGGGGAAGTGACCGAGATGAGAGATGAGGTAAGGAAAAAAACACTCTCAAAGGAGGAATACATGTTCAACTCTGCTTTACGGTTGCAGTTCAGACCACCCAAAGAGGAGGATCAGTACCGGTTTGACGGGGAGCGTACCGACGACAAGCGGGATGCCCCACGTGGGGGGCATTATCGATTGCTGAAGGAAAAACTTGATATTCCTCGTTCCGCTCTCGCACATGCCAAGGACACGGAGCCGATCGCCCCCGCGTCAGCAAATTTCCAACACGTTTACGAAGTACAGTCGAGGGAACTCAGTATCCTCCGGCACGAACATCGAGCGGCGGTCGAGGAACAGAAAAGACTAGCGAATGTCTGTGTGTCACTCGAGCAGGAGTGCTCTGAGCGATCAAATAGGCTCAATGCCGTGCGCCACGAGCGTCAGAACGCACATATGCAAAGGAGAGAGATTGAGGACGCCTATGCGGTGCTCGAGCAACAATATGAAGAGCGGACTCGGGAGCTCAGTGCTGCGCGTCGTGATGCGGTCGAGCAAAAACGAAGAGCAGAGGAAGATCTCAATGTTCTTCGGCACGAACATCAAGCGGCACTCGCGGAACAGAAAAGACAAGCGAATGTCTGTGTGTCCCTCGAGCAGCAGTGCGAAGAGCGATCAAAGAAGCTCAGTGCCGTGTGCCTCGAGCGTGAGAGGGCACGTATGCAAAAGAGAGAGATCGAGGACGCCTATGCGGTGCTCAAGCAACAGTATGAAGAGCAGACGAAGGAACTCAATGCTGCGCTCGAGCAGAAGCAAAAGACGGATGAAGACTATTACGCACTGAGGCAGGAGTATGAGGCACGGCACAACACCCTACGTCACAAGTATCATTCATCAAAGGTAACCCTCGAGCCACGCACGTCGGAATTACAAGACGTTCAGAGATTCCCCACGACCGCAGACGAGTTCTCGGGCTCAGAGGTCGTGAATATGCTACGGGAGCTCAATGAAGAGGTGCAACAAAACGCAACATTTATGGCCGGGTGGGCAGTCGAGAAGTTTATGCTCGAGATACCGCCTACGGATGAGATGACCACGCAGACGATTGAACAGACGAGGACGTTAGAGGTCTTGGGTATGAGGCTGATGCAATTGCTAGGCACAAAGAAGCATCGAGACAATTCTATCCTGGTCGAAATTGCTTTTCAGGCCTATCTGATATGTGAATTGTACTGGATCGCGTCACAATGGAGCATCGGACAAGAAGGACAGTTGCATAACCTGTACATCAATGAAATATACCAGAGGATGCGATACGCAGGTGAGACACTCTAGATACGTTGCAGAGCCGTGGTAACGAGACAACCCTTTTGACAGAGGGGCAAGCCAATGCTGGAAATTGGCGTGCTCTCACGCGGGCATATACCCTGCCCGGTTATATCAGCGATCCTGAACTCGGGCACAAGTTTCAGATAACGATTATCTCAGGTTTCTCTGAGATCCTTTTAGCAGCAGGTTGCACCGCGTCTAAAGCTGACATCACAACTGAACTGTGGTCGAAATTCGCAGAGAAGATCCCCCATTTCGTTTCGCTTGCTGAAGAAGTGAACAAAATTATTGGTGTGGGGGTGGTCTCGGAGGATTTTGAAGTGCAGGTGGTATGGCCTGGGACGGATTTTGACAAGAAGACGATGGAGGACTCGTACGACAGTGGCGATAGGGCGCAAGGGACAGAAGAACAAAAGGAAAGCGTACTGTGTACGACAGAATTGGGGCTGATGCAGCGAATGAGGGTAGGGCCGGGCACAGCAGAGAATGGGAACTCATCCGACTTGACGGTCATGAAGCCAAAAGTGGCTCTTCTGTCGGTGATCGACATGATAGACTAATAGTACTTATTACGTTGGATGACTCTAACTAATGCTGAGCGGTATACCAACTAATATACTAAAAGTGTCGTTCTCTCGCAGATCAAATGGAGATTTTTCAAGAATGCAGGAAGAGTACAATACTGATACAGCAGGATAAACGGAAATAGGATATCTACGAGCACTCCCCACGCAGCCGCCGTGCAAGAGCAAGATCCTTTGGTTGGATAGTAACACGCTTCGCATGAATAGCAGCAAGGTTCGTGTCTTCAAACAACGACACGAGGTAAGCCTTAGCAGCCTTCTGCAGCGCCATCACAGCAGAAGATTGGAAACGTACTAGGTTAGTCTGTCAAATTGAATGTGAGCCTGAGCATGCGCATCGTCGTAAATAGAACAAGTCACTGACCTTTCGGAAGGCCTGAGCAATTTCTCGGGCAAAGCGTTGGAAGAGCAACTTTCGAATCAGCAACTCTGTCGATTTTTGGGAGCGACAAATTTCATGAAGAGCCACTGCTCCGGGACGGAAACGATGAAGCTTCTGCACACCACCGGTCATCTGCAGAGACAGTGTCAACTAGCGTCCAATGTCATTGGTGAACATGCCTCACGTTGGCCGCAGTCTTGCGAGCAGCAGACTTTACGTGGAGCCTTGCCCGTAACACGTCGAATATCGTCCCGAGCACAGCTAGACTTGTTGACTTACCACCGGTGGTCTTGCGCGCAGTTTGCTTAATAAGATCGTACGAGCCGTTGCCTGAATATAGCGGTCATTGGTAGTGACATGGTTATAGCTCCTTGCAAAATCGACGCCCTCATATTTGTTTGCAAAGTGCATGTTGACGTTGAGCCTTTGACTATCGCCGACGAACGATGAGTGGCACAGAATCCCACAAATCCCCAAGTCAAGATGGGGACACGAAATCCAAACCACTGAGCCCATTACACCATCGATGACCTCTTGGAGGGACTTAGCAAGGATGTTTGCACTGATATGACTGAGCTTGACAGCGACGCAAAAACCTCAGACACGGGGAATCTTTCTCTCCTTGTACAAGAACAATGCACACCTTCTGCAGTAATTAGCATCACAGACCTCGAGGATGGTGACATTGACCACTCTGAGATCCGCGCTTTGAACGATGGAGGTGGGTAGGTGTGATAATTCGCAAACCGAGACATTCTCTCTCTTTCGCGATCACGCTCTTTAGGGTGGCATGTAACACTCATAGCCGCGTTCAGCTATACAGGCTTGGATTTCTGCGGAGGATGGGAAACGCAACTTACTGCGGATAGTAGCCCGATCGTGACGCCGGTCTTGAGGTCCAGGACACCGAGGAAAATGGAAATGGGTCAGAGCCGCCATTCAGGACGCAGTATCAGTTTCATATGCAGCCATGTGACAAAAAGAATGAGTGAAACAAGGAAGGAAGCCGCAGTTGCGTGGTCGGATAGTGGGAAGGAGTAGCACAACAGATGCCGACTAAGCAAATGGAATTGATTAGATGGTGAGGCTTGCCAATTTTTTTGATCACGGACTGGGAGAGCATCGAGTTCTATACAGTGTATTTAGATCTAAACACCATCGTCAAAGGACCGTGCCGGCTAACTAAAGTATAGATTACAAAGGACGGATTTGCTCGGAATCCCACCTCTCCAAGTTCACGCCCTGCGCGACGAGAAGCAAGTTGCTCGGGTCGACATCTCGCTCGAGGGAAAACAAGCGAAGGTACCTGGTGCCTCAGTTGGCCTGTGTAAAGTCGGGCACGCGAATAGTCGGGCCATCGTACGACACGTTGTCAGCGTCGGATGCATCACCGACATCGCGACATGCTCATCTTCGTCCCACTATTACACTGGGTTAGAAATAAAAGGGTCTATAGAACGAGTAGCACGACGGCTATCAAGGGACAGCGTACTAGGTACTAGTTAGCTTTGTTGTAGGTACTGGACGGAATAATACTGTGCTCACCTCAGTCGTCGTGCGGGGGACAACGGACTGAGGTGACGAACCACTAAGGTCTATCTAATATACCTGGTGAGTGAACAAGGGCGCGCTCAGAAGCGGGGTGAGAACAAAGTTGTGTGGCGACGTCGGGTAGACGCGCCACTCGTAGGACAAAGATACAAAGGGGAAAATATCTAATCGTAAAGTAACTATCGTAGCGGTCAAAGTAGCTATGCTGAAATAGGAAAGGAACGAGGATGTAGACGAACCGGCGGATACGATACGTTGTGGCGCGAGAAAGCTGCGCTCGTGCTTGCTACTCCAATAAGAAAGCGTCCAACACGACATTCTGGCCATATCCTGGATTTAGACCTGCGAAGCTCCATCCCGCCATTCAGTTGAAGATGACGATGTTGACGAGGTCTCGCGCCATGCCGGGTGAATGGCGTCTGAAGTCCCGGGTTGGTCCCGGGTGGGTGGGAATGACCACCAACGGCGTCTGCCACAGGGAGTCAGGAGTCTGAGTAACCAACTCTGGAGGACAAAAGTTGCCACGTACTATCCGTTACCGCCAGAGATCTTAGACTCATTGAAGACGCTGGACCATGGAGGCCAAAGATGGACTGCGAAATGCACCGGATGTCAATCAGATGATGGCCAATCTCTCATGGACATATTCTGGATCAGGCACTCAGAGGAGGCTAAGTGCAAGCGTCGCAGAGACGATTCTTCTTGGATGTGGGGTTCGCCCAGTTCGCATTGTCAGACCGATGCAATGGATTTGAACATCTCAAACTGAGCATATCATCATCTACTGCAGAGCTGAAGACTCATGACCTGTTTGGTTTTTGCCTGTGACAGACAGACTCTTTTCCTGAGAGCATGCCAAGCAGCCTAGAAACCTTACAGCACCAGACCACCAAGACTGCTTAATATTAACCATCAAGTGATGAAATTCAGAACATTAGTCAACAACATTGGATATAGTTACATGCTCTGTGCAGTGCCCAGACAAGTGGGCCTGTGCTCGACAAGCTCTCGTGGCTGGACACCAGCACCGAGTGTGACTGGAAGGGCATAGTAAACATGGGGACCTTCAGTTCTCATCGTATGTTATTGCCGCAGGACTTCTGTGACAAAAGTCAGGCAGGACCAAAAAAAAGAATGAATGTCACTGAAGTGACTCACCTCGTTTCGACACCCTGACAAAAAAATCGTAACGTCAGAAAATGCCAAGAAAACTTGTTTCCTGGCGACTCACATTCACCCTCCAAGCGACTTGCGCACTGAACTCTGTGGTTCCGAATGAAATAATCACATCACAGCAGAGGTTATAGTAGAAACCATCTGGTCCGAACACCCTTCTCTTCGGGATCAAAGTTTGTGCTACCTCCGCTAGGTCGAAACGAATAGTGCAGAGTGTCGAGAAGGGCTCTGGTATAATCAATTCAGAAGACGACCACGACGATGGCGAAGAACTTGCCTTCATCACGATCGACCCACTGCGGATCTGGCAAACTACCTCGATAGCACAAGGTGGACATCTCCTCGACACCAAGCTGTGACTCAGCCATTCGATCCATGCTCAAAGAATCCGGAATTCTGTTAGTTCACTGACAGGAACACCCTGCAAGAACAATGTGTCGGTGTCAAATGCCACTCGACGATCATAAACCAACCTTGCGAAGAATTGCTTGAAATGCCAGCAGAAAACAGCTGCACTCATACCCCAGGTTTCCTTCCTGGATAAATGTTCGGGATTGTCCATGTCGACCAAGGTTGTACGCGCCGTGCCGTACGTAACACGTGCAACGCGCGATTTCGCCAGGTGGTCGACAACAAACGAAAGGGCACCATAGGGGACCGCTTTATGACTTTATATCACCAATGAAACTCTCTTATACGCTTGGACAAGACGTATACACACACACTTCTAGGACGGGAAAGCCCAATGCTTTGTGACTTGGAATATGTTTGGAGTTGTTTTTTGGCACTACAGATGTGAAGCTTCGTTGTCTGGTCGAACGTGTTCATGATGTCCTCGATCATTTCTGGGCTGGAAAAACGCGAGCCTCGAAGCTTTTTTTTTCCAAGCCAGTCAGCGTACAAACAGGACAGTGAAAATATCGCCTACTTTGCAATAGTCCCTTTGCTCTACGTGTCACGAATACTGAACCCTGGAGACGGCCTGGAGACAAGAATAAGAAAAAATGTCGTCCCAAAAAGAACAAGCCTTACACTCGGCAGGCGCGATCTCCTCAAATGACGTCGGATCGAACTTCATCGAATACATGCTCAAGTCGATCGTACCACCACCAGCATCAATGACGACGACTCCCTGACCTTCAGCATACTTTTTTTGATCAGGTACCCCCGACGCGAACAGGTCCCAGATGCAAAAGTGAAGACCTGCTTCACCCTCCGTCAAAAAACGTACCCGACCACGTGCATTAGGCGTGCTAGGGACAAGCCCGGCGAGCTCAATCGCACGCCGAATCTGTTGTTGCTGTGCACCCTCCCAACCGTTGGGATGCGTAAAGATGAACTGGATCTTGTCCTTGACTGATTGCCATATATAGCTGGGGTAGGATTCCTGAATGTAGGTTGCGGCGCACTGGAAAATGTATTTGATGAAATCTTGCAACACTTGGATAATAGATTTGCCCTTTGGGAGGGGTGGGATGTCGTTGTCTTTGATGTGTGCAGAGGAGAGATGTTTTGGGCGGAGGTGAAGTTTCCACCTAGTGCCGCCACACGTGAGTATGGAGTGGGAAGTCTCTCGAGTCATTGATGACTGACCATTCCAGCTTCACCCATCCTTCGAACATTGCCACCTCGACCAATTCATCCTTGAGTGCCTCGTATCCGATCGCTTTGAGATTTCCCTTGGAATCATAGTACATCACAGAGGGCAGTTTGGAGTCGCCTACTTGGCCTTGTCCAGGATACCTAGTACGTACCGAGTCAAGACGGGACGAGATGATAAAAAGCGAGGAAGGTTACTTCATCACCCTTTGAGGCTGAGGAACTTCTCCGGGCTGGAGGATACAGTACGAAATACCAGTGCAAGTAGTGCCGATATCAAATGCGAGGACGAGCTGACGAGTCGTCCCAGTGTATGGTTTTCGAGTGAGCATGGCTGATTCGTTCGCGATTCGGAGAGGATCGACTTGTGAGGGTGAGACACAGCTTATATACACTGATAGTGGCGATCAGGCCTTAAATTAAGTCTCGTCGAGAACCCTTGTTTGGGCCCATAGCACGCGGCGGTGACCTTGTGGCCTGCATGCCTTCCTGGCCCGTTTGCAAGACAGGTGTGTAACGCTATTGCCTGAGTACTCTAGGCCATTTGAGGGCCGTGATCGGAAGATGCTCCACCTATGGCCCCCAGGTTCTCGAGTTCTCCAGCCGTGGCCTCGAGGGTCCATCTAAGCTCAATTTAATTCAATGGCCAGTTCCAGCATTACAGTCGTGAGTTTTCGATGCCTCGCCTTACAACTCCCCACTGCCCTGCGCCCATCCACCTAAGGCCTTATACTCAGGTCACCAGTTTCTCCGACCTCTCGACGCATTCTACATCTTACTTCCGGATATAAAAACTCTTTAGGCTCATCGCCAAGTTGATGGCATCCATGTCCATGTCTTCGCACAACGACGCCGACGATATCCCTGCCAATACTGGCTCGTTGTTCCAGAGTCTGTTCTCGTTCCTCCCCGGGTCCAGGAGGTATGGCGTCTGTTTTTGACACGGGGACAATCGTAATGTGATACACACGACAGACAGCCTCTTATGCCGCCGTCCGCCCCATGTGCCACCTACCCTTCTCACGTTCGAAATGACGACGCCCCAAGTTGTTCCTCAACTGAGTCCCAAGGTCTTCATGACACACAAGAACAAGTACGTACAGAACACGACGGCACAGAACACCGGAAAATATCGGCTACATCCACCAAGGATCAAGAGCACCCAAGGGAAGGGGAAGTGACCAATATGAGAGACGAGGTATGGAAAAAACACTCTCAAAGGAGAAATACATGCTCAACCCTGCTTTTACAGTTGCAGTTCAGACCATCCGAAGAGGAGGATCAGTACCGGTATGACGGGGACCTTGCCAATGACAACTTGAAGCGGGGTACCCTGCGTGGAGCGCATTATCCATCGCCGAAGGACGAACTTGATACTTCTCGTTCTCCTCTCGCATGTGCCCAGGACGCCGAGCCGATCGTCCCCGCGCCAGCACACTTCCAACATATCCACGAGGCACAGTCGAGGGAACTCAGTATCCTTCGCCGAG
Source organism: Boletus subgraveolens (assembly GCA_038092555.1). NCBI lineage: Eukaryota > Fungi > Basidiomycota > Agaricomycetes > Boletales > Boletaceae > Boletus > Boletus subgraveolens. Next base: position 15,740 of record JBBPQP010000593.1, read on the forward strand.
CGGAGCTCGAAGAGCAGAAAAGACTGGCGAATGCCTGTGTGTCACTCGAGCAGCAGTGCAAGGAGCACTTAAGGAAGCTCATTGCCGTGCGCCTCGAGCGTCAGGAAGCACGTATGCAAAGGAAGGAGATTGAGGATGCCTATGAGGTGCTCGAGCAACAGTATGAAGGGCGGACCCGGGAGCTTAATGCTGCTCGCCACGAGCGTCATGCTACGGCCGAGCAGAAACAAAGAGCGGAGGAAGACCTCGGTGTTATCCGGCATGAACATCAAGCGGCGCTCGAGGAACAGAAAAGACTAGCGAACGCCTGTGTGTCCCTCGAGCAGAAGTGCAAGGAGCGATCGGAGAAGCTCAATGCCGTGCGCCACGAGTGTCAGCAAGCACGTATGCAAAGGAAGGAGATTGAGGATACCTATGCGGTGCTCAAGCAACAGTATGAAGAGCAGATAAAGGAGCTCAATGCTGCGCGTCACGAGGGTCAGGAAGCACGTATGCAAATGAAAGAGATTGCGGATACATATGCGGTGCTCATGCAACAGCATGAAGAGCAGACGAAGAAGCTCGATACTGCACGTCACGAGCGTCATGCTGCGGTCGAGCAGAAACAAAGAGCGGAGGAAGAACTCAGTGTTCTCCGGCACGAACATCAAGCGGCGCTCGATGAACAGAAGAGACTAGCGAATGCCCGTGTGTCCCTCGAGCAGAAGTGCAAGGAGCGATCGGAGAAGCTCAATGCCGTGCGCCACGAGTGTCGACAAGCACGTATGCAAAGGAAGGAGAGTGAGGACGCCTATGCGGTGCTCAGGCAACAGTATGAAGAGCAGACGCGGGAGCTCAATGCTACGCGTCACGAGGGTCAGGAAGCACGCATGCAAATTGCGGATGCTTATGCGGTGCTCATGCAACAGTACGAAGAGCAGACGGAGGAGCTCAATACTGCACGCCACGAGCATCATACTGCAGTCGAGCAGAAGCAAAAGGCGGAGGAAGACTGTAACGCACTGAGGCAGGTGTTGGAATCATACGAGATGTGATACCGTAGACTAGCTCGTAACGCTGATGCATAAATCTTACACTTTCTGTCACCTACGGCCTATGTAAAGGCTAAAGCTAATCAAGATTGAGCTTTTTCGTGGTCCCACTCGTATGCATTATGAGTCGTAATATGAGCTAGTCTACTGTAGTAAGTACTATAGCCACCGCTTACACAAGTACTAGTATGCTTCGAACTTTCGTACTGTACTTAGTATTACTTCGGTGACTACTTACTGAATATTTACAGGCACTCTTACTTCCACTAGACTCTTCAAACGACAACACGAGGTAAGCATCAGCGGAAGATTGGAGACGCAAGTCAGTCTGTCGAATTCATTGAACGTGAGCACGCGCGTCGTTGCAAATAGAACAAGTCGCTGGCCCTAAAGTCTGTGCAATTTTACGGACAAACCGCTGGAAGGGCAATTTCAGAATCAGCAGCTCCGTCGCCTTTTGGTAGCTTGAAGAACCAGTTTTCCGGGACGGAATCAATGGGACTTCTTCACACCACTGCTTTTCAGGCCTATCTGATACAGACTAATCATACAGTTGAAACGGTCATAGTGCATAACGTAATAGTGCATAAAGTACTCCCTACTTCCTGATTATGTAATAAATTTGCTACTACCCAACTCCCAGGCCACTCTGTCCTTCTTCGTAATGATTATCTTATTTCGTTGTGCAAATAGATTGAGACTGAGTGCCTGCAATATGGTGATCCTACCTTTTCCTTCAATCTACACTGCTCACTACCTAAATACTGTGCCAACCTACAATGTGAAGAGCTACTTAACAGCAAACAGACTTCATTAGATAGCTATTTCATACTACAAGCTGTGTAATTCCTGTACTATTACTACTGCTCTAGCATCACATGATAGTGTGGGTCACAACATGTCACAAAGTGTGACATATGTACTAATGCAAATATGTAGCGATGCATTAACTTTTGTCGGCCCCACCAGTATGCACTATGACCTTTTCAACTGTATATGAATTGTACTGGATCGCTTCACGATGGAGCATCGGACAAGAACAGTCGCATAACGTATACACTGATGGAATATACCCGAGGATGCGGGACGCAGGTGAGACACTCTGGGTATGTTGCAGAGTCATGTTGACCGTTGACGCGACACGCGACGCTTTTGACAGAGGGGCAAGCCCAATCTGGGAATTGGCGTGGGAATTGGCTTGCTCTCAAACGGGCATATACCCCGTCCGGTGGCCCTATCAGCGATCCTGAACTCGGCCACTAGTTTCAGATAACGATCATCTCAGGTTTCTCTGAAATCCCTTTAGCAGCAGGTTGCACCGCGTCCAAAGCTGACATCACAACTGAACTGTGGTCGAAATTCGCAGAGAAGATCTCCCATTTCGTTTCGCTTGCTGGCGAAGTGAATAAAATTATTGATATGGAGCTGATCTCGGAGGATTTTCAAGTGCAGGTGGTGTGGCCTGAGGCGGTTTTTGACGAGAAGACAATGGAGGATTCGTACGATGATGACGATGACGATGACGATAGGGTCCAAAGGAGAGCAGAACAAAAGGAAAGTGTACTGTGTGCGACAGAATTGGGGCTGATACAGCGAATGAGGGTAGAAGTGGGTGCGGGACAGAATGGGAAACCATCCGAGTTGATCGTCATGAAACCAAAGGTGGCTCTTCTGTCGGTGATTGACATCATAGACGAGTAAAGTCTACCTTGGATACACTCGCTTACGCTGGGCAGAATACCAATTGACATGTTGATGGTATCGTTCTCTCGTCAGATAAAGATTAGAGATCTGCATTCGAGAATGTAGGAAGAGTACAATAATGATACAGCAGGGTGAATGGAAATATGATATTTACGAGCGCTCCCCACGCAGCCACCGTGAAAGAGCAAGATCCTTCGGTTGGATAGTAGCATGCTTCGCAATGTTCGCATGGATAGCAGCAAGGTTCGTGTCTTCAGACAACGAGACGAAGCAAGCCTCGGCAGCCTTCTGCAGCGCCATCACAGCAGAAGATTGGAAACGTACTAGGTCAATCTGTCGAATTGAATGTGAGCCTGAGCATGGACATCGTCGCAAATAGAACAAGGCACTGACCTTTCGGAAGTCCTGAGCAATTTCTCGGGCAAGACGTCAACTTTCGAATCAACAACTTTGTCAACTTTTGGGAGCGACGAATTTCATGAAGAGCCACTGTTCCGGGACAGAAACGGCGAGGCTTCTTTACATCACCGGTCGTCCGAGTCTGCAGAGACAGAGTCAGCTAGCGTCCAATATGTCATTGGTGAACACGGCGAGTCACGTTGGCACCAGTCTTGCGAGCAGCAGAGTTTTCTGCAAGTCGCTTACGTGGGGCCTTGCCTGTAACAGTATTGCCCCGAGCACAGCCAGACTTGTTGACTCAGGTAGTCTCCCTTAGCATATTGAGTAGGACTCAACTCGTCAGTTGCTACTTAATAACTTTATGCAAAAGGACCTGGAGGACTTCAAGACATGGCGTTTGGGAACTATATAGATCCAGATTTAGAAGTACATCAACGCCCGGGCATGTTGCTCTGAACTTTGATACCATGCTGCAGATCAGCGTCGCCCTTTCAGGCTCACCTTGAGATTCCGTCTAAACCCCATGTGGTTCCATCGCCAGTTCCAGAATCACAGCAGTGAGTTTTCGATGCCTCACCTACAATTTGCCCACTGCCCATCCGTCTTATACTCAGGTAGGCTCACCGGCTTCTCCGACCTCTCAACGCATTCTGTATCTTGCTTTCGCATGTGAAAACTCTTTAAGCGCATCGCCAAGTTGATAGCATCTATGTCTATGTCTTCACATAACGACGGCGATGATATCCCCGTCGATACCGACTCGTTGTTCCGGAGTCTGTTCTCGTTCCTCCCCGGGAGGTATGATGTCTGTTTTTGGTACGAGGACAATCGTAATGTGATATACACGACAGACAGCGGGGTCTTCTGCCGTCGTCCGCCTCATGTGCCACCTACCCCTCCCACGTTCGAAACGACGACACCCCGAGTTGCTCATTATCTAAGTCCAAAGGTCTTCACGATGCACAGGAGCGAGTACATATAGAACGTGACGGAGCAGAACACCCGAAAATATCAGCTACATTCAGCAAGGATCAAGGCTCCAAGTACGCAAAGGAAGGGGAAGTGACCGAGATGAGAGACGAGGTATGGAAAAAACAAACACTCTCAGAGGAGAAATTCACGCTCAACTCTGCTTTACAGTTGCAGTTCAGACCATCCAAAGAAGAGGATCGGTACCGGTATGACGGGGACCGCACCGACGACAAGCGGGATACCCCACGTGGGGAGCATTATTCATCGCTGAAGGAAAAACATGATGTTCCTCGTTCTCCTCTCGCGCGTGCCAAGGACACGGAGCCGATCGCCCCCGCGTCAGTAAATTTCCAATACGTTTACGAGGCACAGTCGAAGGAACTCAGTATCCTCCGACACGAACATCGAGCGGCGATCGAGGAACAGAAAAGACTAGCGAATGCCTGTGTGTCACTCGAGCAGCAGTGCGAGGAGCGATCAAATAAGCTCGATGCCGTGCGCCACGAGCGTCAGAACGCACGTATGCAAAGGAGAGAGATTGAGGACGCCTATGCGGTGCTCGAGCAACAGTATGAAGAGCGGACTCGGGAGCTCAGTGCTGCACGTCGTGACGCGGTCGAGCAGAAACAAAGAGCAGAGGGAGACTTCAATGTTCTCCGGCACGAACATCAAGCGGCGCTCGAGGAACAAAAGAGACTAGCGAATGCCTGTGTGTCCCTCGAACAGCAGTGCGAAGAGCGATCAAATAAGCTCAATGCCGTCCGCCTCGAGTGTGACAGGGCACGTATGCAAAGTAGGGAGGTTGAGGACGCCAATGCGGTGCTCAGGCAACAGTATAAAGAGCAGACGAAGAAACTCAATGCTGCGGTCGAGCAGAAGCAAAAGGTGGAGGAAGAATATCATGCACTGAGGCAGAAGTATGAGGCGCAGAGAAATGGGTACAACACCCTACATCACAAGTATCGTTCAGTAAAGGCAAACCTCGAGCAGCGCACATTAGAATTACAAGGCGCCCAGAGGTTCCTCACGACCGCAGGCGAGTTCTCGGGGTCGGAGGCGGTCAACTCGCTACGGAGGCTCAACGAAGAGGTGCAGAAAAACACGACGTTTATGGCCGAGTGGGCGATCGAGAGGTTTACGCTCGAGACACCGCCTGCGGATGAGATGGCCACGCGGACGATTGAACAGACGAGGACGTCAGATGTCTTGGGTATGAAACTGATGCGACTGCTAGGCACAAAGAAGCACCGAGACAATTCTATCCTGGTCGAGATGGCTTTTCAGGCCTATCTGATATATGAATTGTACTGGATCGCGTCACAATGGAGCATCGGACAAGAAGGACAGTTGCATAACGCGTACATCAATGAAATATACCAGAGGATGCGACACG
>JBBPQP010000594.1:0-21202 GCA_038092555.1 Boletus subgraveolens
CTCTCATCCCGACGACGCTGATCCGAACAGGGCGCGCCGAGTGTTGCGTGCGCTCGTGCGGTCCAAGACGATATGGGTGCCCACGCTCGCGGCGTACTATACACTCTCCCAGGGATCTGGAAACCCGGGACCGTGGACGCGTGCAGTGGAGGCGTTCAAAGCGGCGCTCGAGGAGGGGATGGAGAATATTGCGTGTGGTGGGGACACGGGGGTATTCGCGCATGGTGCGAACGCGCTCGAGATGGTGTTGATGGTACGTTTGGGTGCAGATTGGCGCAAGGTGTTGAGGTGGGGTACACTCGGGGGGTGGGAGTGTATTCGGTCGATGGGGTGGGAGGGACGGGAGGGGGCGGCGAGGATGGTACGGGCGGAAGCGGAAGCAGAGGTGGAAAGGGACGGGGACGGGGACAATGAGATCCCGTTTGGAGCGATTCGAAGGGGGTTTGCTGCGGATGTGATTGCGACGTGTGGGGATGTTGAGGGGGATTTCGAGAGCGCGGTGTCCGCGGAGCGTATTCGGTTTGTGATGAAAGGGGGGAGGGTGTATAAGCGTGATGGCAGGGCAGTTGAGTAAGATTGATTGTTGCAATTGCGAGAATGTATAGTGTGAATGGGGGTACGTGACGATGCGGGTGGACCGGGCACCGTGGTTATTCGGGGGTCGATATCGATGGCGATTGACCGGTTGCATCGAGGGGGGAGAGCTGTCGTACTTGGCGTGCCGCCAATCTCGTCAATCTTGGAAACGGGTTGAAAATCAGAGGCGTCCATGCCGTGTCTGCCAGAACTCTACTTTTTTTCCGATTCTTCTTCTCGTTTTGATGGGGCTTACGTTTTTCGGAATCATGTTGAGTTTGATACATGTGGATCTGGTTTGATGGGGGGTTTTTCTAGCCCTTGACTGGGGGTGTTATTACGAGTGTGTATACTATATTACTGGTGTGCTTGGTGTAGGAGGTACTTGGCTTATGGGTATTGGGCTCGCTAACCCGCCGAGCTGAACGACGACACTTGCCTAATGCGATTGAGCGGGGAGAGGCGCGGGAATAGGTTAGTCATCGACTGTATAGCCATTTCTCTCTTCCTTTTTTTCTTCTTCGTCGACGACGTGTCTTTTTTTCATCCCTTTCGCCATCAACCTGTATACCAATCTGCCTTTAGCTTGGAATACCATACAATGTGAAGCAATGGCGTTCTATCAAGATGATGCTCCCCACCTCAACTCAGTCGTACTAAACTGACACCCCACCAACAAGTCAGGGCCCTTTGTTTAGCAAACCTACACGAAGGGCTCGTTACGTTTGTGGAATATCAACTAGACGACGTTTGACTCGCTGTGAGGTGTCGTTTTGATGCTGAACAGGTGTACGGGTCGGCGTGCGTCGCTTTTTTTTAAAGGTCTCTATAGAGTAGAGGTCGGTGGGGTTGGATCTGCCGAACTCGTAGTTGTGGGACAGACATTTTTTTCTTGGGTGTTTGGAATGTTGATTGGAATGTATTATAATGATATGTGTTGGTTGTTTGATGTTTTTTGGTGTGAAAACGAACAACGTCGACTTGAACTTTTGGTAGTTTCCGTCCAACGCTTGTCGAGAACGCACGGGTTGATTACCGCTCATCGGATTCGGATTCAAGAGTTGTCGAACTGGGCGCCTCGAGGATGACGTTGCCAAAGGTTCGAAGGACGCTCGCGCTCATCGTCAAACCAAAGCCGGCGAGTACACTGTTCTGTTTCACTCCCCCCCTTCCCCTTCTCTCGTCCCGCCGCCGAGTCAGTAGGGGGGGGAGATAAACATTGAAACATTTTCGTCAAAAGACTAATGCCAGTTCCTTTTCTCCTCTGAAACCTTGCAGTCGTTCGAGGTCCCGACGTCACCACCCGACCCGTTGTACAAGTTTCCTCACGAATACAGTTGGGTTTTCCCGTACCTTTTCCTTTCTCTTTCTGGCGGACTGAGGCGCTGGGATAGGTTTTTATGCGGCGCTCGCTGGGATGCCGGGGTATACGCCTTGGGATCGGGATCAGGATCGGGTGGATGAGATGGGCGAGCGTGGTTGGACGCAGACGCAGACGCGGACACGGCGGGCTGGAACGAGACGGAGGATACCCGAGGTATGTATGTTCCTCTTCTCGCATTTCGGACTGGGGATGCAGAGCGTCGTCTTTGAACACTATGCAGACGTGCTCGTTTCGAGGACAAGGTCTCGATGATCGGCTTACCCCTGCCCTTGGTCGTTTGAGGGCGACGGCGACACCGACCTCGGATCGAAGCCAAAGCCAAAGTCGAGGTTCGAGTCGGTGTTATCTACAAGTCCCGTCATCCACGCCATTGTGGGAATTTGATGTGAGCAGACTCGTCGACTTGCGTTTTGTCAAACGGACTTGGGTTATTACACTTTTTCCCAAAGCAACCGGTGAAGAAGATGGGAGCGTCGTCTCCTTGTGGTCGCCTCGGACGCGTGACAGAAGAGTTATGTCTTGGCAATCTCGTCGTGTGTACGTCTGGATGAAAACGCTCAACTGTTTGTTCGACAGGTTTCCGAATGTGCAAAGTACTTGGAAGATCCAGACTTGTCATTTGTATGCGCTGCACGCACTCTGACACCTTTGGCGGGTGTTTTTTTCCTTCTCGCTCTCCATGAATCGAGTTTCCAATGTTGTGCACAGGTCGATTCCCGTTGCAGTGCTAAACCTGATTGTTCCGACGCATGCAATGATTCTCCGCAATCCGGTAGCACTGTTTACTTTGACGCCTTGGACACACTTTGCCTATCGCATTCATGTTCCATAATGGATGCTGACACCGAGGTAAACTGTTTCTTTACCCTGAGTCGTCACCACCTCGTGCTTTCATATCGTGTATCCATTATCAATAGGTCGCTGGAAATGGTCCGTCGGAGCGCATGTCAATATCCTTTTTTGTTGCTATTCATTTCGTTTTCGGTGACCCTGCCACCTGACCATGTCTTCCTCAATACAGTACACCTTCGCTTCCAAGACAGGCACCGGGCTCAGGCGGTCAGGACGGTGCAAATGCAAACTCAAGGTTCAATCTACCGTCTTTTCGGATCGAGGGTCCATCTCCAGACGAGAGCGATTGCAAGGGTAGTCACGCTCACGCGTCTTCGAGGTCGCCTTCTCCCGTGCGCTTCTCAAACAATCAATCCTATTCGGATCTCGAGGTCGACGGAAATGTGTCTGTGCTGTGTCGTTCCCCGTTGGTGGAGAAGAAGTACCGAGATGGAGCGAGGCGCGGGATGGTTCTAAACAGCGCTGATGCGGGACATGGCGGATCACGCGTTCGTTCCTTTGACGGGATGTTGCCTCATGGTCGGGCGTCGTCTTTTGTTGGTGGCCGTCGGGATGTTGACGCGAGCGGTGGTTTCAACGAAGCTGATTGGGCGATCGAACACTCGACAAGGAAGACGAGCGTGGACGTGGACAAGGAGAAGAAGCACAAGAGGGATGATCCGGCCGTCGCACCTCGGCAGGGGTATCAACGTCAATGTGTTGCATCGAATGCCGAAGATCGGGCACTCAGACCGTCCAGGTATCCAAGTCGTCTAGGTGGATGGGGTAAACTCCGTCGGGTCTGTCGAGAGAGGGTATGCAAGAAGTTTTTTAGGTGGCGTGATCGCATTGTCGGCGCTGGACATGAGGATACGCTTGGACGAGTGGATAGTCTGTTTTTAGAATCGGAGGCGGGACCTGGCCCTGGTCTGGATGGTGGTGGTGGTGATCGTCTTGGTTGGATGTCTGGACCTCGGGCCGGCGCCGGCGCCACCAGTCTAGGAACGGGATCAGTACCAACCAGTACCAAGGCGACGGTGACGATGATTGGTGCGAGGACGACACCAGACCCGAGCCGTCGGAGGGGACTCGAGAAGGAGGCGCGTCCTCGTCCGACGAGTGCGTCTGCTTGGCTAAGCGGACCGATATCGACATCGACACCGAGGCAAAAGCGATCGTCTGGTCGTCTTGTCAAGCGACGACCAAGGAGCGCGATGATGGCTGGCGAACTGGACGACGAAATGACAATGTTGTTTTGCGCTTGATCTCAATATAGCCCGTATTGCAGCGCGCCAAAATGCGCCAAGTTGCCAAATCCAGCCAGAGGTGGTGATGCTACGGACGATTCAACTCGATTGGGTTCCTACCAAGACGCGCCGCGCTTTCATTCTTTCTCTCGTTTTCATTTTTTCATTTCATTGTCGTATCGTTTATTTGTTCCAATGTCCCCCTCCCCCCCGCGCAGTTTGTGTGTACGCTTTTGTTGTATAGATGGTCATTGTATGTATCGAAGTTTAATTACCGAGGTTTATTATCCTTGGCTTTTTTTGCATGTTACGCCCCATGACGATGGGTATATATACTTGTTTCGACTAAATCCAAACCCGGGCCGTTTTTTTGTTCATTCCTTGCAATGATTCATAAAAGTGGCGAGTTTGGTATTTACTATACGCCAACGCGTGTGGTGGAGTCAAGTTTCATACAATGAACAATCTGCGGCGTCGGATATACATCCCCATACTAGAATAGCTTTTCCAGTGGATCGATCACAGCACCCATCTAGAGAAAGTAATCGGTCAGCGCCAGAGAAGCCACTAGAACCCCAGTCACAAAGAAATGAACCGAACGCGCACGTAAAAGTGCCAAAACGCAAAAAGCCACAGGGACCCCAGAATCCTCCCCAACTCAAAATCGTGTTGAGGACGCACCTTTTTGACTACACGTGGCAACGTCCCTCGTTGGAACCCGACACGCGTGTTCCATTCGCTCCCCAACGGTACTTCCATCCGTCGTTCGAACTGGGCATGACTCGTATATGGATACGGTAAATCGCGTACGAGATATTTCGTGGCTTTCTTGTCCCGTTTTTCAGAGATGATCAACCGGGGTTTGTCGCGGTCCGCGCGGGTGGTGGGGGCGATGCCTGGCACCGGTTTGATCAGGTGGGGTTTTGGTGGTTGCTTTTTGGTGCCGGTGCCTCCCCAGGTGCCCTGTTGGGACGTTTTTTTTTTTTTTTGATGCACATGGGTGATATGGGACGTGAGATGATGTGCATGACAAGATAGGGGGAGGGGGGGAGGACGTACCCAGCCTGGGAGTGTGGTGTCCACCTCGTGTGGCGCATCGGCTTCTGTTTCTTGTCGCTTGGCTGCTTCAAAGGCCTAACCGTTATCATACATTGCGTGTGAGTACTCAAGAATAGCGCTTGTGTGTGCGTGGGGGAAGCGATGTGAGAGGGAACGTTTTCGCGTACCTGTACCACGTTGTCGCCCGCAAAGGCGAGCGCGACCAGGTCGCGCTGCTGGAATGCCCGAACGCCTTTGCCAGCATTCTCATTCTTTCCCTCCACCGCGCGTTCCTGTTCCTCGACTTCGCTTGGGACGTCCGAGCTGTCCTCGTCCTCGTTTTGCGCGGTGCTGGTTGGACCCGCAAAGGCTTTTGCAACCCCTTCTCCCGCTCTCGCTTTCCTCTTGTTTTTCTTACTCGACCCACTTGATACAGGGGGCTCGGGAATTGCGAGTACGACGTTCGTGTCGATCTCAAGCACCGCGTCGTCCCTTGCGCGTTCCCTCTCGCCCTCGTGTTTCGCAGTTTGTTTTTTGAGCTTGTTCGAAGATTTGGTGGACGCGTCAGCACCTTTGTGTACGCGCGCTTCGTTTCGTTTCCGGGAGGGTCCGGAAGACGCTGTAGGTACGAGCCATGGGTTTGGCATAGATGTAGAGGTGGGCGTGGGCGTGGATATGCTTGGAGTGGGTGTCAGTTCGGGGGCGGGCAGGTCCTGCAAAAGGTCAGCGGACTGCAGGGTGACGCTGGATGTATCAGAGGCCAAGGAGCCTAGCGGCCTGAGAGCACCAGGCAGCATTCCAGGTCGGAACGAGAGTCGTCCACCGGTGCGTTGCACCATGGCCGCGTCCCTTTCAGGAGCAGCTGCGGGGTTATCGGTTTCGTCTTCTTCTTCTTCCTCCCCCTCGATCCTGAATCCCAATTCTTTTCCAAGTTCCTCGGCCTGAGCGTCCGCTTCCCGAGACTGTCTCACAGCAGCGTCGCGCATGAACTTCATACTGAACACGCTCTTGTTCTTGAGCTCCGGGAGATCATCCTCCTCTACGCACAGCGCGGCCAGCTCTTCAAAAGCACCGCGCTTAATCTCTTCTTCGTCCTGTTCCTCCTCATCGCTCGAGATGTCCTCGGTTCCTTCATCGTCACTGTTCTCCCCATGTATCCGTCGCCGTAGCTTTTCGCCGCGTTCGAGCATTTCACCGATGGCCTGCCGCTGATCCTGATCGAGCCCTTCGCGGCCTTTCATCTCCTTGGCCCACTTGCCCGTATTTTTGTGTCGGAGCGTCGCGCGTTCCCTTGCACGTTCCACCTCCGCCTTCAACCGCCCTTCGTCATCCTCACCATCCCCACCCACATCCCCGTCTTCCCCGTCCAGCCGCTCACGTTGTTTCTTCCGTATCCGTCGGTATGTCTTGCTTTTGATCTTGGCGATCCGTTTCGCTTTTCTATCTGCCCTAAACGCTAGCTCGCGCATCATTCGAAGTTCAGCGCGACGCGCGGCGACTTCTTCCACGCTGAGATGGGCCATTTTGAGTGCTTCCGTGTGCGCAATGTCTTCGTCACGTAGCTGTGCCGATTTTAGGAGCTTGTCGACCGCGGATTCGAGTTCGTTGGACGGCTGGAAGCGGGGGGGGGTATAAGTGTGACGATCACTTTTTTCTCTTTGGGAGGGAGAACAAATGGCTTACCGTGAATTTGGCTGCGAGTTCGAGGTTGGAGACACGACTCGGTTTCTCGGCTTGCAGAGGAAAACTGAGGTGTTCCGCCTGCAATGGGAGTCAGATGGATGCTCCTCCTGCAGTGCGAGTTGTGAATTGGTGTTGCGTACCTCTTTGATTCGTTTCATTGTGGCCGACCATTTGTCTACCTCTTCTTTCGTTTGTTCATATGCAGCTTCTCGGTCGAGACGTTCTTGTGCTCGCTGAGGTAGCGGTGCGGAGAGTGTTTTCGTTTTCGAGCTGGACGATGTGAGAGGTTTCGTCGATTTCTTGAGGGCAGCGAGGGAAGAGGAGGAAGATGCGAGTGGGGCGAGAAGGTCGTCCAGCTTGAGAGTACTTGAACCTGTACAAAATTCAGAATGTCAGACGTATGGCACCGATGTATGTATTTACCTCGAACCCCAAACTCGTTCTCTTCGCCAGCCTCGGTGCGGTCAGTGACACGTCGACGTTTTTTTGGACCGGGCTCTGCGACCTCGTCTGGTCTGCGTTTGTGGGATGCGGAGGGGTCGAGGTTTGAGAGGAAAGTCTCGAGATGGGCGAGCGTTTCGGGTGATGGGTCGTCAGAGTCGGAGGCAGATATGCGTAGTTCATCGTCCTCGTCGACTGCACTGTCTCCGTCTTCCTCTTCCTCTTCCTCATCCTCATCCTCCTCTTCGTCTTCCTCTCTGCTTTCATACCTGACTTCATCCCCACTCATAGTTACGTCTTCTGCCCCTCTCCACTCCTCTTCGTCCTCCACTGCCGTAGCCTTCGCCTGTACGTCTTGCAGCTTCTTCCCGGCGGCCAGAGGGGGGTGCTCGTCGTTCTCCACATCTGCACGTCCATCGAAGACATCGAGGACATCGAAGAACTCCCCTGGATTTCCCTCGTCCATCTCCTCATCCTCGACCTCATCTGCGGCTTCGTTTTCCGAGACGGATCGAGACTCTCCCGACTGGGCATCAGAGTCTTCATTGAGATCAACCTCCTTCGTTACATGTCGTTTCCCGTCCGAATCCCTACTCCTGCGCGTAGTGCCTTTTCGAGTACCCTAAGCACGACCAGGCGTCAACGGTGGGGAAAGAGGGGACACCAGATGGAACACGCACCTTGCGCACAAATCCCGACCCTGAAAACTCGTCCCTATCGCTCTCCTCAAACGCATCTTCACTGTCGATATCTTCGTCGTCCTCACTGTCCACTCGCCCGTCCCCATCCTCGTCCCCATCATCTTGCATCAGTCTCGTACGTAGCTTCTCCATCGCTTCTCGGCCCAATCCAGTGAGGTTTATCTCGTCATCTGAGCCATATCGTCGACCTTCGGTTTCGTGACGGTCCAGAGAGAGCGTGACGTTTGCGCGACGGACTTTGGATGGGGCATATTCGTACACGTCGTCGATAGCACGCGCTTTGCCTCTGCCTTGGGTGTGGGCTTTCCGGCGTGATCGATCTGGGTATTTCTTTGAGAATAGGTGGGCCTTGGATGGTCCTTTTGATGATTTGATGTCTCTGGCCATGATGAGGCCGGAGTTGAAGCTTAAACTGTTTACCGATACGGCGAGTTCACTGTTCAGGAAGAAAATGATGTGGCTTGGCAGATGGCCTATCCTCAATTCCAGATATAGAAGGTAGTATTTGAGCATGTAGGATGTAAAGTCGATTTGGAAACGATGTGTAATCTAGATCTACAGACGAGAAAATCCCGGGTTCATATCTTATTCCCCTGTTGCACCACGGACATCCTCCGGACCCAATTCAAGAGGATCAGCAGCTCTTAGCGCTTCCTCCTCATCTCTTGATGTCCAGTGATGCGAGGCCGAGTTTAAGCGTCCAAAACCTCTCGTCCGGGTATTCCAAGCGGCGGAGACATAATCTACCAAAGCGCGGAGGAACTCTGAGCAGACATCCCAGATCTCACGCGCGTGTGTGGTGGTGAACTTGGGCAACTGGTCAAAACCTCTCTGACGGAGTACGAAGCGGTTGTAAACGGTACTGATGACCATAAACGCCATCAAAAAGATGATAGTTCTGATTTAACGTCGTAAGAGCCAAAACAAGCGGGATAAGGATCAAACATACGAGATAGTCAAGAAGACGAGCAATCCTCCGAAGAAGCCACGTTCCCCGGCCGGACATGCATACTGTGAAAGATGTTAACCAGAGGTGTCATGGGGATCGAAATATCTCACATGTGTCCGCCATTCAAATTCGTAGTGACAAGCCCTATCCTCCTCCGAAGGCCACTGATCAAGAAGTACAGGCTTCCCTATCACGATGATACATTAGCTGCCAGACATGGATTTTTTCAAACATCAATATCGAACCTGCAGAATAAACGGACGTGTCACATATGAAGAGGATGGTAGAGCTGCCTTGCTCGTCGTCCATTCCAATACAGGGGGATCCCTGTGACTGGCGGAGCATCAAACCGCCGTCCTTGATCTCCAGCGTCGTATTCACGAGCCTGACAAACTAAACGTTCATTTCCAACGCACTATGCACGAACCTCGAAATCAGCCTTACCCGATGGCAAAGTCCCCATGATCCCTTCTCACTAGCCCCGCAATGTCGACTTGGCTCTCGTCGAGCCCGGTTTTCCAAGGGTCGGTGTGGACTCCTCCACATACATTAAGGTAGACCGTGTGTCCGCCATCAGTCTGAAATTGGTAGTCTTTGCTGAAGCACGCTAAGCGAGCGCAATGCGATGCCCCCGACGTCAGCTAGACACACACCTGGCTTTAAGAGGGCTCAGATCATAGTAGTTATTAGCACTGTCGTGAGCTGTGCAAGGCTTCTCTGCGGCGAGGACTGCACCAGAAAGAAAAAGCAAAAGTGTGAGCGTCCACCGCGCCATGTATGTCGTGGTGCAAGGGCGAACCGAGCCGACCCCTCAATGGGAGGTCTCCCCGCTCAACGCTTCACTGCCACAGCCGATTTACGCCGCACCTTGCAACTCCGTCCTCGACGACGACCACGACGATGGCCAGCGCATTGCTACGCCGGCAGCTTGCCCTGCCAAAGCGGACTGTTTTTCGCTCTCTTTCTACGTCACCAGCGCGATGGAAACCCGAGGTCCAGTCTACAAACCCGGACGGAGCGAGGAATCCCTTCGAGACCCACACCGTCGAGGACTTGCACGGCATGTCTGCGACGGAAATACTGGCAGAGACTGGCACGCGTGCGGATGCAAAGCTGAGACATTTTACTGGTGCGTTTTCGTGACCTTGCGCCCCTTGGTTGATCTGAATGCTGGCGCATATAGTCAACTTTGGGTGGGTGTTCACGGCTTTCTCGAGGATAGATTTCTTAAACAGCATCATAGTCCTCAACACCCCGCTGCTCACGGTGTGCTCCGTATGATTTTAGAACTCAACGGAGAGGAAATTCTCCGGACTGACCCTGTGCGTTCCCATGGATGACGAACCGTACACTCGTCTTATACGCATTTGCAGCATATCGGTCTCCTTCACCGTGGTACGGAAAAACTCATCGAATATAAAACCTACACACAAGCCCTCCCTTACTTTGATCGTCTCGATTACGTCTCCATGAGTTCGTGTCGTTCATATTTATGTCGTTGCCGCCAAAATTTGACCGATTCTCCGCAGTGACCAACGAGCTCTGCTACACCCTTGCCGTAGAGAAACTTCTCAACATCGAAGTACCAGAACGTGCTAAATGGATTCGTACCATGTTTGGTGAAATCACTCGCATTCTCAGTCGTGCGTAGTATCCTTCTGCCTTGAACATTAGTGACGAGATATCTGCTCAGACTTGATGGCGGTCCTCTCACACGCTATGGATGTTGGTGCTCTCACACCTTTCCTTTGGGGTTTCGAGGAGCGTGAAAAGCTCATGGAGTTCTATGAGCGCGTCTCCGGTGCTCGTCTCCACGCGGCTTACGTTCGTCCAGGTGGTGTCGCCTTTGACATCCCTCATGGCCTACTCGAAGACATTCACAAATGGGCAACTCAATTCAGTTCACGTGTGGACGAGATCGAGGAAGTCGTGACTGGTAACAGGATATGGAAAGAACGTACCGTCGGCATCGGTGTCGTGACTGCCAAGCAGGCGTTGGATTACAGCTTCACCGGTGTCATGTTGCGTGGAAGTGGCATCCCTTGGGATCTCAGAAAGATACAACCATACGACAAGTATGATGAGGTATGTTGACGGAACTGCACGCCCACTTGTTCTCTGTTACTACATTACATGATCTCCCGTTCTAGGTTGAGTTTGATGTTCCTGTTGGCAAGAACGGTGACTGCTACGACCGGTATCTTTGCAGAGTTCAAGAATTCCGTGAGAGTTTGCGCATCATTCACCAGGTGCGCGTCTTTGTTACTCCCGTCTACTTATGTTCCTGAGCAACGCGTGATAACATATATTGTAGTGCTTAAACAAGATGCCTACCGGTGTTGTCAAAGTCGACGACAACAAACTCGTTCCTCCTCCCCGTGCTTCCATGAAGGAGAGCATGGAGGCCCTCATCCATCATTTCAAAGCACGTTTCACCTATTCTTTCAATGCTTGTCACTAACATACAGACACGATAGCTCTTCAGTGAGGGTTACTCTGTACCTCCAGGTGAGACCTACAGCGCTATCGAGGCACCCAAGGGCGAGATGGCGGTCTACCTCGTATCGTGCGTATTTTCCTTTATCCTCCGGTTACCTGTGAGACTGAGACCGACATCTTGGACGACTCAGCGATGGCACAAACCGCCCGTACAGATGTAAAATCCGTGCCCCCGGGTTCGCCCACTTGGCAGGCGCCGACTTCATGATGAGACGTAAGTCGCGCTTGGTATTCTGTCGTTGCAATCAGAGAAAGCTAACGAGATCCTTTTTCTCTTTTTCTCGCAGACGTAAGCATACGCAGATATGATTCCCCCCTGATCCCCGACTGACGGTCGTCCGTTTATTTTTAGCATATGCTGGCAGACGCTGTGGCCATCATTGGTACGATGGATCTCGTGTTTGGGTGAGTGATTGGTTTCTGTATATCTAGCAATGTGTGTTCATCAGTACCCCCGACTCCAGTGAGGTAGATCGGTAGAGCCGCATATACACGTCTTGTCGTTTGGATTTTTTTATCCATAAATACAACACTGCATCGACATATGTATCCTTTGGCCCCGTTTTACGTTTACCGATCGCCCCCTGGAACAACGGAACTCAGCACGGGGTCTTCAATACGAAACGTCCCTCGTTGAGGCGTGTTTTGACGCTACTTTCATAGCTTTAAACCGAAGTGTCTGGAATGAATCTTGTTTTGTTGCAGCTGCTGGGCTAGGCCAAGCGTGACGAGGGCGATCTCAACAGCCCAAGTATCATTCTTGGTCAATCTGAGAGTGTCTATACTGTATCCAACTGATGATGGGCAACGGTTCAACAGCACAAATGAATAGTCACTAGTCATGATCCAACACGGTGTCGAACGGAAGTGAAGCCTACTAGGGCAATGTTGGAATTCTACATTCCGCATTAGGACTTACAGCTTACATAACCATAGACGACTTTGAACCTTCGTACTGTAGCTCTTACTTTAGTGATTACTACTGAAGTATTCTACAGACTCAAATTTCAATCGGACGAGGTGGCAGAAACGAAATGGAAGCATATCAACATTCCATGGACAAAAATCCATTTTTGCGTTTGCAATATCTTCGATGCCTCTGAACTTGTTTATCACCAAACATCGTCGTGGGTATGGTCGAAAGCGCCCATCTCGTGCATGATGCGATCGACTGCATTCTAGGCAGCGGCACCACACCAATGTTTACTTGATGCCTCCGGCAAACTCTTTGCATGTATACTTGCCGATCAGACAGGAGTTGAAACCCATCGTACTTAGTAAGTGAGTAATACGATGATCTCTCAAAATCGTGTCGAGGCTCGCTTGACCGACTCGATCGAGAATGTCGGGACAACTGATACACCATGGTTGTGGGACTCCGGGAGCTTTTACATCCAAGCCACACCGAACTAGACAGTACATTTTCTCAAACAATGTTACACGATCGATTATATCAAAACCGGAATTCTTGCGCTCTCCATTCACTTTGGAAGTTGACTAGAAAAACGTAAATGAGCTCAATATAGATGATCCACAGGCGATAACGATTTACCAATGATTGCACCCATATCATTTATGGCAAGTCATGGACAACTGCGGCCCCGAAGGTGGAGTTGGCGGTGTATTGGAGGACGCCTTCCACCTCCACCAGCGTGATCCAGATTGTCCCTCCGCCTTCATAGCCGAGCTGCCGATGGCGTATGTCAGCTGGGTGGAGTTGCCTGCATCCTGTATGCCTACCTGGTAATGAGGGTTAGCTCCGTCATTGATACCAACAGCCCAGTTCTGGGGCACAGGTGGCGCGCGCGGCTCATCTGTGATGATAATGGGGACGTTGCGGCCCTCGATGAAGATGTAGCGGGTATAGCCACCAGGTCGCGCATTGGCCTGAATGGATGCTTGTCTGACTGTCCGGTTGTCCAGGAATACAGACCAGACCATGGTTATAGCGTTGGAAGTGTTAGGTAGGTTTACAGGGAGGATTTGTGTGGACGGATGCTCCTATGGTACTCTCATCCAGCAGCTTTTATATTGCCAAAGAACCACCGGTGGGAATGATCGCTCGAGTGACTTTTCTCGATATGGTTGTAGTGCTGGAATGTCAACGTTCCAATCAGAAAGACTGTTCATAAAGAACGATTCCAAGTTCGCCGTTTGGTAACGCCATACAGTACCATCGATCTGCCAGTGGAGGAAATACGGCGGCTGGGCGGAGCCTTGAATGAATACACTCACCCATTCATTCAGTCCGTTCAGGAATGCCCTAGGTCATGGTTATAGTATTGGAACCGTTGGGTAGGTTTACGGCGAAGATTTGTGTGGGCGATGCCCTCATTCACCAGCTTTCATAATTCCAAAGGACCCCAGATCTGGGAGCGATTGCACGAGTGATCTCTCTCGATACGGTGTAGTACCAGAGCGTCGACGTGTCAATCAAAAAGACTGTTCATAAAGAACGTTTCCGAGTTCGCCGTTTGAAAAAGTCTTACAACACCATAGATATGGTAGCCGAGAAAAGCTTCAAATGAATACACTAACCCCATAGGGTGCCCTGAACCCCACAAATGTAGTCGTTATTGAGTCGCGGTGCACACGCTGTCTGCATTGTCATACAATGGATGCGATCTGGGATGTTTTGTTTCAAAACATCGCTAGTCGATTGCAACGAGGAACTGTATCGGCGGGAGCGAACTCACCACTGGCATTCTTGGGTACAAGTACCATTTCCACCCGTCACCGAGATAGACTTCTGCGCTATCTTGAGCATATCACCTCCCGAGTACTTTCGCCTGAGTTAATCATCATGAGTGGGTTTGGTGTAGGTGATTGTAAATAAACCATTTGGAGACAGATTCCCAGGATCCTTCAACGACGGCTTGCGTGACGCGGATAGCGCATCTTTGCAGGCTCTCCTGTCACGTATCCCAACGTATACAACACACGCTGGTCACAAAGAGAGGTCTTGGTGAAGGATACCAGGGTCCTGTACAGCATGCTGTCGGTCCGAGGCATGTAAGGGGGGATAGATAACTGAGATCCGGGATCTTTCATCACGAGAATGACAGGAATATGGTCGAGTGTTATGGTGAGCACCTATCGAGGGGATTGGGGTTATGCCGCTTCTAGAACCACGCCTAACACATCTTGGATGTAATCGGTGAGTCGCAGCGTCCCGCACGAAGCTTCCGTCCTCGCCTTTCAGCATACAATCTATTCACATTAGTGGTATTTTGGACTTAGAGGTAGACTGTATTGGACGACGTGGACGTACACTGCGGGATATTAGTATGGACTCTGGGACGTGATGAGGGCGGTAGACAATGTCCTACCTATCATCGAGGCGTGGGGACATGCTGGCCACTCTACGTTCAGCTAGAAGTTGTGAAGGGGAACCCACTGCCCCAATGTACGACCATTGAATCATCACACTGACCCTGAACGAGTGCCCAAGCTGTTCTCGGAAGTGGCACGAACAAAATGCAACCGCGGCGTCACCGAGTCAAGGTGAACCATGACGTCTACAGGATAGTCATGATCCAACACGGTGTCAAACGGAAGCGACGAGGGCAAGCAGCCCACTCGGTCCGAGTCGGTCGGATACCCAGCGTAGCTTGATTAGGTAGTTCGGCAACTACCGAGGGAACGCCGAGAGCTGAGCAGCAATCGGGGTAACACATAACCACTAGCCATGAGAGTCTACCATCTTCTTATTGTTTCCTTCCCGCTCCTCGTATCAGCGTCCTTCGGGGGCCAGGAAATATTATCACCGCCAGCTATGGCACAGGAACCTCTCCAGGACTCGGTATTCACCCCGTTAACGACCACGAAACCTAGCCTGACAGACTTGCTCACCATCGAGTCGTCAGTGAGCATCTACTTTTCTTACGCGCGGGAGACGGAGTTCTCGAAAGAATTCGGTGTTGTCGACAGCCAGTTGACGTTGCTCGTCCCAACGAACAAGGCTGTTATGGCTCTCACACGGAAACTGTATGTACGCATGTCTTGTCATGTTTGCGCAAGTCACCGACATGACGAACGCCGGATGATCTGTATGACAATTCCAGACATCAAGGACCCGCTTCTGATGAGTCAGAGATTGATATGTCGGAGGAGCAATTCGACAAATTGCTCGTCAGTTGGATACAGCATGGACACTCTCAGATTGACCAAGGACGATACTTGGGCTGTTGAGATCGCCCTCGTCACGCTTTGCCTAGCCCAGCAGCTGCAACAAAATAAGATTCATTCCAGACACTTTGGTTCAAGCTATGGGAGTAGCGTCGACAGTACAAATTGTCTTCTTGATACAATTCGTTCCAGGCCCGGTTCCTCCCCATCCTAGTCGAGGGGACATACGTCATTGACAGAGAATAAGGCAGTAAGGCACGAAGACGAGTGTACTCCGAAGCCATGAGATCTGTCATCGGGCGAGTTCTGACCCACATTTGATTCGCTAAAAAAACTCACTCACTATTCGTTTCCAGCAGCGTATCTCTATGTTCTCTGCTCTTTTATAGGGATTTCTTCAACCTCATCCAACCCTCCCTTCAGCCCTGGATCCGCAAAGCGGAGTGAAGTTCCAACGTTTGTGACTGCCTACACCATGGCTTGATGGCATGCCAAATCCGGTGTCAATGCCCCGTCCACGGACATTTTGAGCATATAGTTCCCTTATACTCAGTATAAACCGGGGGTTCTGTGTGAAGAGAAGCGCGTTTGCAACACTATACAGAATCAGGTTGAGTGCCGGTCCCACAGATATGTTGATGAAGCCCTGGATGGATATTGCACGCAAAAAAATTCTATTGATTCAGATATCCACCACCACAGGAATCGTAGAACATGTATCTACCCCAATTCCACGAAGAACGATACTGCACTGTGCAGATTGACGGATCAGGTGGGGGAGAGATCGTTACTGTGGATTGAGCACTAGACTGGTGACCAGATCCGTCTAATGAGGCAAGCCATTGATAGACGCTCATTAGACGGATTGGTTACCAGTCTAATCGAGCACCACGACATAATTATGTTCAGATTTGCCTCTCTCCCAGGTCTGGAGTATATGACATCACCAATGATGCTGACAACAACCTCTGCAGTATGAATGAAAAGAAGAATTCCTCTTGATTGGTCGCACAATGCATAGACCTGAAAAGTCATCACTACAATGAATCTCTATGAGTTAGAACTTAGAACACCAACAAGTCGAATTGCAGCTTACTGTCACTAGCATTTATGAAAATGATGGAAACTCACGATGGTAGATAAAATGACATTTTACCTTGCCAATGGAAACATACTTTTCAGTACAGTCATGTCGAAGATTTTCAGAAAGACTTACAGCTACCCAGCTGATATCAGTCATTTATGTAAGATCACGAGAGAGAGTGAAACACATACGACTAATATTGTGTATACGATATTCATTCAATTGAAAATTGACAAGATATAATTTAGAGAAAGCATCACCCACAGAGGACCAGGTATGAATCCCACCTTGAAGTTCGGTAGACTCAGTCACAATCAGCCACAATTCGGAGAACCAAACATACCAAGTGAAGGAAGACTTGACAATATATCAAGATTATCGTGATCAAAATGGTGTTCATACATCATTGAAAGCAAGCCCCCATAATGGACCTAGATTGGGACTCGACATAAACCTACAAGCATGACCAAGGAGGTTTTATACATACGAGGAGGAACATTGTAGAGACCTGGGTCCATCGTCTTTTCTGTAACGTCGTCAAGACTACATCATTGTCTATAAAATGCTTACTTACCCAGACGTACTCTATCTAGTACGCAGTACAGGCTAGGCAGTGTTTGCATAAAGCCATAAAAAATACCTCAGTTAAAAGGGTGACGACTGTTCGTGTCGATGTTATTCCGGTATCAATGAACATGAATTCGTGACACACCACAATCATAGATGGCTGCGGTGACCACTGCAACTAGCAGCCTGAGAATTCGTGAGATCAATCAGCCACCGTGGGCCCGTTAGTATAGCTGGGCACATACGGGATATATAGTTATTAAACTGGAGGCTCGCCAGGTCGGCCTGTATCATGCTTGTAGACATGGTCACGGCTCACAAAATCAGCAAGTGGCCGAACTTGAGGGTAGTAGCAGGGCGGACGAAGTACAGGCTGCTGGCATGTCGAGGAAAGCAAAAATCTGAAAACTGATGATGACGACGGGTATAAGATGGCGCACTCTTACCAGTGAAATGGGCGTGAAGTCATCGCTTGACGACTCTGGTACAGTAACCGCATGTGGCCTTTGACAGCTACGACTAGCAAAAAAAGGAAAATTAAAGGTCCTGGTTTGCTGGCTTGAGCTTTCGGCTCAGCCAGTGGTCGGCTCCGTTTTGCTGGCAGGGTGTTGACCAAATTTTGATTGATTAAAACGAGCGACACAGGCCTGCGAACTGTCAGGTTCATACGAAAAAACCTGCGATGACAGTACATCGTTGATAATATCACTATTGGGTCATCGCAACATATGATCATAACCGAGTAGTTTGGTGACCAGCATGAGCACATCTATGAACCAAGCTGACGATCGACAGAAGCTATAGATGATCAACTCCGTTCATAGATGGCCGGGCTGCCAATCAGCAAGTGGATTTAGCCGAGAACTGGTAGCAACCAGGAGTCACTACCGGTATCCTACCACTCAGAACCACTGTAGCCGTCTCAGATTAGTCTGGTGAGGTCTGGTGACCGTCTATGAGGTCAAACCGTTGATAGATGGGGGATCTGGGGGGCGCGAAGCGCGACCCTAGAGGTAAGTTAGCGGGCTGTCAGTCCTGTTTACTGCGTCGGTCGCCCCTCTCTGAGAATTAGGGCCGTGTAGTGTACGCACAGGGACAGGTAAAGAGGCGGTACAGGGTGTGGTTTTGAGCCTGCGAAAGCTCTCGCCAGGAGGCTTGACCGCTACCTGGCCCTTACCCTTCTGAGGCCGTTTAGGTGAACTACCAGCTGTAGCAATCAGAGGGAGTAGGCGAGAGCAGTGACCACACAGGGTATGCTAGGCACGACCCGCCGAATGGTTGGTGACTTAGATTTGGGTGAAGGTGGGTGAGGGGAAGGAGGCTTCTTATCAGCGAGAGCTGGGCCATGGTCCATCAGATAAGGTATGATCGATTGATCGATGATCCCACGGACCAGCCGAGTACCATGCCGGAACTAGCCGGCATGGATTCCTGTTGCGGGATTCGATAAACAACACTAACGTTAAACGGACACACTTCACGCATGCCTTGTATTCCTGGCTTGTCGACAATCGTTCCTCGCATTTTCAATTACGAGCTCCTCTCAGTTCCCTTGCTACTCTCAATGGACAAGATACCATCATCACGGCAGGGTGTGGCGAGATGGCACTGTCTCTTGATTCCGCTTCTGCTCCGTCTGGGAGCCATTTCGCTCACGATATCACCCTCGAAGCCATTACAAACAACCCAGGTATGTGTATGAATCAGTACGATACAACCCGCACAAATCCCAACTGTGTGCTTCGTGTCTACAGGTTATGGAGTCTCAAAGGTATGGTATCAGCACAATTGCGATACACCCTGTGGTATACAGCAGTACATGCTATTCATAGACACATCTATACGCGGCCGAGCTTTGGTCGAGGAATTCTTTCAGGTGATGTTGATGAGTTTATCACTAAACATCGTCGTCATGAGGCATGGTCGGAAACGTCCACCTCGTGCGTGATGCGATCGGCTACACTCTAGGCAATGGCACCACGCCAATGTTTACTTGATGCCCCTGGCAAGACCTTTGCATGTATACTTGCCAATCCGACAGGGGTTACATAAAACCTGTCGTACTTAGTAGGTTAGTAATACGATGATCTCTCAGAATCGTGTCGAGGCTTGCTTGACCGACTTGATAGAGACAGTCGCCAAACTGATACGCCGTGGTTGAGGGACTCCGGGAGCTCTTACGTCCAAGCCACACCGAACCAGACAGTCAAGACAAGCATATTTCTCAAACAATGATACACGATCGACTATATCAAAACCAAATTTTCTGTGCTCTCTATTCACTTAGGAAGCTGACTAGAGAGGCGTAAATGAGCTCAATATATATGGTCCACAGGTGATAACGATTTACCGATGATTACACGCACATTGTTTACAAACTGTTGGTAACTGTGGTGGAGCCAGAGCTGGCGATGTACTGGAAGACGTCGTTCACCTCCTCCAGCTTGATCTGGATTTCCCCTCCACCTTCATAGCCGAGCTGCCGACGGTGTATGTCAGCTGGGTGGAGTCGCTTGCGTCTCATATGCCTACCTGGTAATGAGGGTTCCTCCCGTCATCGACGCCAACGGCCCAGCTCTGGGGCAGAGTGGACTGCTCATCCGTGAAGATAATGGGGACGTCGCGGCCCTCGATGAAGATGTAACGGGTAGCGGAACCATATTGCCCATTGGACTCAAGGACTGCTTGTTTGACGGTCTGGTTATTCAGGAATATAGCCCAGGTCATGGTTATAGCGTTGGAAGTGTTAGGTAGGTTTACAGCAAGGATTTGTGTGGACAGATGCTCCTACTATGGTACTCTCATCCACCAGCTTTTATAACGCCAAAGGACCTCGGTGGGAACGATTGCACGAGTGACTTTCCCCGATATGGTGTAGTACCGGAGTGTCAACGTTCCGATCAAATGGACTGTTCATAAAGAGCAATCCCAGGTCCGCCGTTTGGTAACGCCCTACAGTACCATCGGTCTAGACTCTGGAGGAAATACGGCAGCGAGGCAAAGCTTCGAGTGAATACGCTAACCCAATCAGTCCGTTTAGGAATGACCCAGATCATGGTTAGTGTTGGAACTGTTAGATAGGTTTACAGCGAGGGTTTGTATGGACGGATGTTCCTATGATGCCCACATCCATTAGTTTTTATGATTCCAAAGGACCCCAGCGGGAGCGATTGCACAGTTGACTTCTCTCGGTACGGTGTAGTACCGGAGCGTCGACGTTCCGATCAAAAAGACTGTTCATAAAGAACGATTCCAAGTTCGCCGTTTGAAACGTCTTACAACACCATCGTTCTGGCCCAGGCATCTGCAAGGTCAGTGTGTAACGTTATCGCTTGACGACTCTATGCTGGGAATTTCGAAGCCCTCTCATTGGTGGTGAGCATCTAAGCGATCCAAAAAAGTGCATTTGGGTGCCAAGAGAATGTGAAATCCTCGTCTACACCCTCGGCTAACCCAGTTTGGTCCTTCAGATGCGGGCCATCAGTGAAACGGCTAGGGTTAGCCGACAGTAGCCGATGGTCAGGACCTGTCAGGACCACTACCCAGTTCATAGATGCATTGTCTGCATTGTCATACAATGGATGAGATCTGGGATGTTTTGTTTCAAATCATTACTAGTCGATTGCAACGAGGAACTGTACCGGCGAGAGCGAATTCACCACCGGCATTCCCGGGTACTACTACCATTTCCGCCCGTCGCTGTGATAGACTCTTCTGCGCTATCTTATCTTGAGCATATCGCCTTCCGAGTACTTTCGTTTGAATCGATCGTCATGAGTGGGTTTGGTATAGGTGATTGTAAATAAACCATTTGGAGATAGATTCCCAGGATCCTTCAACGACGGCTTGCGTGACGCGGATAGCACATCTTTGCAGGCTCTCCTGTCACGTATCCCAACGTATACAACACAAACTGGTCACAAAGAGAGGTCTTAGTGAAGGATACCAGCGTCCTGTACAGCATGCTGTCGGTCCAAGGCATGCAAGGGGGGATAGATAACTGAGATCCGGGATCTTTCGTCACGAGAACGACAGGAATATGGTCGAGTGTTATGGCCTTTCTAGAACCACGCC
>JBBPQP010000595.1:0-21154 GCA_038092555.1 Boletus subgraveolens
GTTTAGCCGTAGATAGAATCATGGACTATTACGATACATTTTTACCCGATTCTTCTTCCCTTGGGCACCCGTTCCATACAGCTGACCTTCACAATACCCACCGCTAAGACTGTCCATTGACAAGTTCATTCCTCGTGAATTCCACAATCTCATCGCCAGAGGGGCGTGATGTCGCAACCAAGGACCAGCATCGACCAATAAAGTCCCATTGACAGTCAGTAATGACATCCTCAGTGGGGCGTTTCGGCATGATTCCCTTTGAGATTGCATGGATGATCTGCCCGTCGCGCTTATAATAGTGGTAAGGAACTTTCCCCGACAAGATCTGTTCACAAAAACACCACAATCACTACAAGTAAGAGGTGCAAATATCAAATGAGAACGAACCTGCAACATGATACTTCCAAACGAAAATATGTCGCTCTGCTGTGTTGCAACAGCGCTGGGCCGATCATCGTTACCTTCTTGGAGATCTAACAACTCGGGTGCCGCCCAGCGCATCGTTCCTCTGCCTTGAAATGATGTGACGAATGTGGATCCCATTCCTAGTTCGCCTAGCAGCGTAGACAGGCCAAAATCGGCGATACATGCTCTTCCGGTGGCATCAATGAGCACGTTTGACTGGCTGATGGGTTAGTACACTGGATGGTAGAAGGACAAGAACACTTACACCTGAAAGATCTCCGTGGACGACTGATTGCGAATGCACTGTTAGCCGCCATTTCGTTAGCAAGGAATAGCCCTGGTTCACGAACATTCACATACGATACTGTAGTCCAGCAGCAACATCATTGAGCTGCAACACGATTCCCCACGCCGTCAGGCTACCGTGTGATGACGGTGTTTAAAAGCATCACTTACCAGGACTAACCTAACTCGAGTTGTAATGTTCGCATTGTGTTTTTCGAGATAAGACATGAGAGTACCATTCTCGACCCATGGACAGACCATGGCAGGAAACGTCCCGAAGTTCATAGTACCAAATAACGACAAAACGTTGGGATGGTCCAGATTGAGCCATACGGCGACCTCCCGACGGATTCGCTGAGGAATCATGTCGTCAATGAGCAAGACTAGACACAATCATAGGGTTCAGGATACGCACCTTCGATATTTTAGACTCCTGATCTTCATCAGAATATGTTTTGATGACTTTGATGGCGACCTGGTGACAGTGTCAGTCAGGTTGGAGGTCCACAAAAGGATTATGTACTTTAATTGCTTGTCTGTGGAAGCGGAATGTGCCTTGATATATGTCGGCGAAACCTCCAGCTGCGAAGGGATGTTCTCCTCGTGTCACGTAACCAGTGAGATCATTCGGGAATTTGGTTCGACTTCCCTCCCAATGGGTCTGTCAGCAGCTCGAGATTGATAGGATAAGAGTTACATGTTGTGCAAATCCCACGGAGTAAGCGATAGTTGTCCTTCAGGTATGACAGTGGTTACTTGACGATCACCTGAGCTTACGCTGATCTCACTGTTGATGATCTCCTGCAGTAGCATAAGTCTACATCACGTGGAATATATAACGGAATGTCTAACTGGAGGGTCAACGTCTGTACTATGGCCTTTGCTAGGTATTGCGGGCATGCCCGACAACTTTAACAAGGTTTGTTCGACACCGCAAAATCAGGATGCAAAAAACATGACGTACCTGTTCCACCGGAAGTACGACAGCTGGATTGGGGGGTTGAGGATGGTCCTAGAAGAGTTTGGAAAAACAGGAAAGTGCTGAGTCAACTAGGCGCACCTCAATGGAAGCATTGTCATCATTTTGGCTGCTGTGCCATCTCGTTGATTGGACTCTTCCATCTCCATGATATCAAAGGGAGGTAGTGTGATAGCTTGCTATGTGGCGTTTGGTCAGAACTTCATGGAAGCGAGACAGCGGGCCGGACTTACTGTGCGGGATTGTCTTCCAAACAGCCAGAGGATAATACGTCTGGAGAGTGGAATCGTAGTCACTTTACTCTGCCCGAACGTTTTCTGTAACTGCGCGTCAATTTTATCGTGTTCCTCTTGCAGACTCCTGGCCAGAGCTGGATCGTTCGTTAGCTTCGCCTCGTCCGCGAGATCCTTAAGCGCCTTCTTCTGCTCTGCAAGGAGCTGCTGGAATCGCGGATGAGAAATCTCGCCTGCCTCCGTCTCGTATAGACGCTTGCGCTGTTCGACAAGTTCCTGCAGAAGCAGCTCATCTTCGCCTTTTCCGAGCTCTATAAGTTCGCGTACAATATTCCATGCACAAGTTTGCGTATTGTCGAACCGTCTGGTAAGAACGCCTTCCTCCAGCAGTTTCCGCCAGATGTCGCCTTTGAGCTGAGCCTCCCTGCTTTCTGCCATTGCATTATTTGCTTTGTCCCACATGGTCGTGACCAGGCGCACTCGACGTAGAGCTATATTTCCGCAAAGGCGACCAAACGCCTGAAGATTCCCGAAAGCAGAAGGAGACATGTGATTGTCAGTGATTCGGTGGAGGTATATTATCCCAGCGACATGGATCGTGGCGCCGCCTGCATACCTTTGTATTTGTTAGGGGGGACAAAAAATGTTCACAATATGACGTACTTCTGGGTCAGCCAGTTAGAAATTACCCTTAGAACCTGAAGATCTAGCAAATATGTATTGTCGAATCCAGGAGTGTCGATAAATATAAAGCGGTGACCACCGCGCTCGATAGGGTACGGGGTTACATTCTGGGTGTCGGACTTGAGGCTATCTGCTCTGCGTTGCTCTGCGTTCCCGGTGAGGGTGTTGATGAACTGAACACTCTTAACATAAGAGTTCGACGACGAGCGTTATACGGACACGCTCACATTGGTCTTCCCAGAGCCCGTCGGCCCCATGATACTGTTTTGCACAACTGTTTCAATGCGGGGACGAAAATCCTGGACGAAAATACACACAGAATGATGAAGTCATTTGGATCTAGCTTAAAGTCGTGTTTGGTCATGATGCTTTTATTAGCAGAGTTGTCGAGAGTGCTAGTGAATGTTGACGGGCAGGAGAGGATGGAATTGGATCGCAGGGCTTTCTAAAGCTGTATAATTTAGGCGCCCAGCCTTACACGTTCCTGCCCCCGAGTTAGCTCCACAGCACAGGGATTTGTGGTTCGGATCCCATTCGCATTGATGTATATGAACCTGCAGATTGCGCAAAACGCGTGTTTATACAAATTCCTCGTTCCTTTGGCATGTGGCACCATGAGATGGCTGCT
Source organism: Boletus subgraveolens (assembly GCA_038092555.1). NCBI lineage: Eukaryota > Fungi > Basidiomycota > Agaricomycetes > Boletales > Boletaceae > Boletus > Boletus subgraveolens. The sequence continues at coordinate 3,215 of JBBPQP010000595.1, forward strand.
GGGCACGGAGCTGAAGGGGATTAGCTACTTCCAACCGATTTCGACTGATTTCCGAGCGGCCTGAAAGATGGAAATAGCAGATAAACGTCCAAACAGATTGCAAGAAACGTTATTCCTCCCAAGGGATGGTAGTCGCATCAGGAAACAATGAACACCCTTTATGTAATGGCAGCCCTGCCTCAAGCAGCCTCGTTGATATGATGTAAAGTTGTGAACGCTATCCCTCGAACGTAATCTTAAATCTGATGCTTGCAACGCGAATAGCGACACTCTGTTGCAAGCGATCGCGTCCTAATCCAGCACTGGCAAATTGGACTATTGGTCGTTCATGCAACCTCTTTTAGACGGGCCGGTTCGTGCGCACGCGCCCAAAAAGTCTGGACATTGGATTCTCCGGCGCCGGACTTGGGGCTGGACGCGACGCCGGAGTCCGCCGTCGGAGTTCAAACGTTCACGATTGCTCCTAGTCCGGCGGACTCCTGCGGAATGCAAATGTTACTCACCATCGTCTAAGTACTAGTCAGTCCCGATGGATAACCTACTTCAATACTTACTGCAGCAGCCTGCACTTCTTAATGTTCCTTCTCTACAGCAGTTGGTTCAGTTCATGAACATAGCATTTGCCATCAAGGACAAGATACTTCTTACTCTGCCATCTACACATCTCCGCAACAACCCCCCAATGAGTTTATCACCGACACTTGCACAATTCTTGTCTGTGGGCTGCCATTTTACCCATGCTCAGGTCTCTGATGCATGGACACTCTTCAAGGATGCAGTGTGGAGTGGGGTGGTTCCGATGCGCTCCAATACATCGGATGCCTTTGAGCAGCTTGGCCCACAGGCAGGTCACGGATGTAGCGTGTCATCTGTTATGTTGCCAGTATTGAGTTTGCTCTTCGTGAATTCAAGATCGTTCGTCGTATTGTCACTTCTTCTGAGTCGGAACTTACTACTGTTGCAACTGGGGTTATACGTGAGTCAGTCAGATTGTACACCATAACAGAGAATTCTCGCTAACACCACTCCCCCCAGACTGATTTTTTATTGAATTGTTGGTCTGCTATTTCAGCGTGGGTTGGTCTGGAAATTCCCAGTTTCGAATTTGCGGTCAATCACTACGGACTCCGGCGGCAAGAGTCCGGCGGCGTCCGGCGCCGGAAAATCCAATGTCCAGATGTCCTCCCTTCCCCAGGCCCCGGATCGGATGATATCCGAGTCGACGTCGGCAGCGCTGACCATCTCAGGCCTTGGCAGACCCAAGAATGGCACCAAACTACGAACGCCATTCACCCGCCCTAGCAAACGGTCTCTACTGTGTCATACCGGTTTGTAGCACCCATCCCGAAAAAAAGTCCCATTTTCGTGTCACGGCGTCTTGGTCAGCCATCACTCCACTTATAAACCAGTGGTTTTCGCGCCGGCTCTCAACCCTTGCGATTCACTGTGGCCAGGATGGGTGGCACATTGATGGCATGCGTAGAGCCTCGAAATCACCCATGGAGCGAACACCGCCCAGGAGTCTTGGGATGATGGCACTAAACTGGTATATTATATAATCCAAATATAATTACACACGTGATCATGCAGAAATTACACGTGAGCGTGACGTCGGGGGAACATCACGCGTTCCTGCCATGAAGCGTTTCTTTCACCTTCCTGTCTTGATATCCAACCACTATGAGTCAAAGTCGTAGTGAGATGGCACTAGAGTCTTCCCCGGTAGCTTGGAACGACCTTTCGCTCCTCAACCAGGGAAAGTTGTTTTCGCGACAAGCCAGACGGGCGGCTAAGGCAGCAGAGCGACAAGAAAAATCAGACGCGTTAAAGGAGGAGGTCTCTTTATTTTCTTTATCCCTGAACAAGGCAGATCAGCTAACGACCGAAACTAGGGCAACGCCTTCTTTCACAATGGCAATTTCCAAGACGCTCTCGAACGGTACCAACAGGCCATTGACGTGCACGGGCCATCTACAAAGCCGCTTCTGTTGGCCAATTTGGCGGCTACGTATCTCAAGTTGGGCATGTACGTCGAACGATTTTGGTCTACATTCACCATATGCTAATGATTTAGGTGTTTAGGTACTCCGAAGCACACGACGCAGCCGACAAAGCGCTCGTGGCAGACCCGACATCTGTGAAAGCAAGGTACTGTCGCGGTATGGCGCGAAAGCACATGAAAATGTTGATTGCCGCAGCTATTGGTATGATCTTCTCCGCGTGTCCACACCTTGTATCTCACCACGGCATGCGACAGATTTCCGCATGGTGCTCACTCTTGATCCCGGGAACAAGCAAGCCAAAGCTGAATTGATCAGTGTTGAGGAAACATGTCTTGACCCTTCGTATTTGGAAGAGGAAGAGGAAGAGGATACGAACAGCTTTAGCGACTACGAGGCGCCTGCGCTGGGGGATGATCCACAGCTCTCGGAATCGCTCTCGGAATCGAGTGATTGCGAACATATAGGCAACGGGGTCCCGTGCAAGTTTTATAACCGTACCGAGTGCAAGAATAGGCATACCTGTCGGTTCTCGCATGCACCAGACGACAAGAGTGAACGGGATGCGCTGTGAGCATAATTCTTTTCGATGCTGTGTTATGATTGTGACGGAGTGTTGTTTCTAGGGGACGAAATGTGTGTCGGTACTACTTGATCGGTGTTTGCAAGTTTGGCGAGCGATGCACTTACTTGCACTCGAAGGAGTATCTTTTACAAAAGGGCTGGTGGTCGACGACAGAAGGGATCGACAAGGAGAAGAAGCGATACAGTGTAATTCAAATGCTCAACAAGGCAACCGCCGATTCCGACAACCTGACCAAGGCCTCTGGGAGAGGAGAGGCGTCAAAGAAGAAGCAAGCGAAGGGGAAGAAGAAACGTGTCCACCGTTCCCGTGAAGGCCTCGGGAGCTCAGAACCCGGGTTCGCGGCTGTCACAAATCAGTCAAACGAGCTACAGTTAGCCTCTGGCAAAGGGCGGTCATCACAGAAGATGGACACGAAGAGCAAGAAAAAACCTACGGTTTACTCTTATCCGAGCTGGGGCGGATATGATTCAGATGGAGACGAAGACAACGGCATGTTCGGCTTCACAGGCAGTCAGGTGAACGAACTTATTTGTCACGGGGTTAAGCCATGGGACGATGATGCATGGGTACGTTCAACTCGTCCAGTGATTCAACATGTTTGATTATATTTTCCATGCCAGGATTTCTTGCATGCTCTCCATAGTTGTTATTGATGAGCATCGAGGCACGGAAGGGTGTCCCACACTGCATCTCCACGTAAGTTTTTCCCGAAATTCTACAATTGCTCTCACGTATGACGGTAATGATAAGTATCCCATCCACATGCTTTCCTCATTCACAGCGCTCGCTTTCTCTATTTGGATTCTCACAGGCGAAAGCCAACCTCGTTTCATTTAATATTTTCTTATATAATGACACTATTTTTTGATGACTTCATGTCTTTAGCCAGAATCACTGAAGTAGCACGAATAACGTCGCCGAGGTCAACGCTGATCCCTATCCAGATCATTGGACAGGTTATATTGGCAGCCATCGTGGTCAAGCATTTCTTTGAGTACCGACTTCTATGACGCTTGCCAAGGGATCGTTTCCGAGTATCTCGAATAGCAAGAAAAGAAACCATGCGACGCGTTTATTCGTCTTGATGGGACCAAATCCGATTTACACATGGCCACACGACACTCATTCTACAGAGTTTTACACTTCCCAGTCGCGGACCATGGCAGATCCCATAGTGGAAAGAGTCGGCGCATACCTCGCGACTACTACTCGGAATGAGGGGGTATAATTCGGACAAAGAATACTATTGTCTGGATTCAGGAAGCAGTATACAAAGCCTTGCCTCTTGGGTTGGGACTCTGATGCATTATATGGTGAGTTCGAGGCACCGTTCGAGGCAACTATACATAAACGGGGATCGACCTCGTTGCTCCCGCCCCTCTCTGCCTTGATCTTTTTTCCTCAATTCGTGTTGATCCTAAAGCGTCTTCGACAGTACTCGGAGTCAAGTTCAAGCTGCCATCGTACCATGCATTCACTTTTGTTCTCCGTATCGTGGAGGTCATCCGATCCCGTTGACTGCAGAATGGCGAACAAAAGGGTACCCTCAGCGGACTGGCACGTACCTGTGCTATCTTTATCCGATTTCCTTGCGGGCCCGGCTTTTGCTTCTAAAGTCAACACCCCTTTGCTGAATCACCCAACAATAGCAGGCGGTATAGAGATTCAAATCACCTGCATTCTCATCCCAGCGTTGATTCATCACCGGTGCTACAAACTCATACCATAGTCCGACTCCTGAGGCTACTTCTCCAGCGTCGCACCGCCTCCACGTCGGAGATCGCCGCGCTCGTTCGCAACCCCGACAAAGTTCCCTCGTCCGTGTATCGGCGTCGAGGCTGTTGTTGGATCTCACGACGATGGAGTGCTACGTGCGCGACATCGCCTTTGCTTGCGTGAGTTTCTCGTCGATGGGGTGGACTAGGTCGGCGTTAGACGTTGACGATGGCAGGTACGGTTGGTTTAGACAGACGCGAATCACGTCGGGGGCGTGTGAGACCATTTTAAGAGGACTGAAGAAGGGGCATGAAGTGGATGAGTACTGTGATACAGGGTAGATGCGCTCAACATGACCAACAGGCCTCATAGCTCCCATGTCCCCCCGGGGTCCCAAGTTGGTACTGTGTCCATTCTCGTTCGCATCGTGAGTCATTTCGCAGATTGGCCTCGATCCTCTCGCTGACTCTGTTGGGTTCAGTCCCTGTCGTCCGGAACGGATACGTTCCCATTCGAGATTATATGTTGGGTTCCACCGTCTCGTTCGGCGGTTGACTAGATGTCTTGAATCGACAATACAGAAAGGATGGTTGTAGACCACACCACCTGGGACGACACACGAGTTCCGGTGAACTCGAGAGCTTCTAGACACCCAGTTCCACTACAATGCCGATTTCCTTGTCCTCGCCAGCTGCCAACAAAAAAGGATATTCTCGTGCATCTCCTCACGCTTCAAACCCAACCACTCACACAGTTCCGACGCACGCACGCACGTAGAGGGGGTTACGCACGAACGCAGACGTCGTGTTTGTTTGCCCCCTCCACCGTCGACGAATGTCGCTACCAGCTCCCCCGTCATCCTTTCGCATCCAAAAACCTCAGCCAAGCTCGTCTCGTTGCAGCGTCCGGGACTTGAACAAATGGCCTCGACGTTTCCTATCGACGACAGGTACGGTCTGGTTCTCTCCCCATTTCCCCTGACGATCCCCACAATGGCTCGTATTGTGGCGAAAACTGTAACACACACGCTCGATCAAAGACACATGGAGCGCCAAAGGGGCTCGTCGATTTGGGAGTGTAGAACAGTCCCCTGATACATGGACTTCAACGTCGTTTGACGCGACGGATGATGCGAGGTTGAAGAATGGATACTTGCATGTGTCCGTGATTTTTTTTTCCTTTGTGGGAGTTGGCGTCTTTTGGCGTCGGTCTATACCATAGTTGGTGTACCTCGGTACGAACTCGCAGCATCTCTCGAGCCAACCGAGCGCGTACGCAGAGGGCCGAGCACATGTAGAAGGGCATTCAAGGTAAAGTGGGACTGTCATCGTTGAAATGACCAAGACGACGTCACCTATTCCTGAGGAAGGATGCCAATGTGATAGTGTCGACGACTATGGACATTATACGAGGGCATGTATGTGTATGTACTGACCACCATCCGGAAAACCAAAAAAAAAAAAAAGTACAATCCCAGGTCATGACGAGAATACGAAGAAAAGGCTGCTGATATGCATGATCGACAGCGATTTCCACCATCCCGACACGCAAGGAGGAAAGCAATAGAAAGAGCATAAAGAGAAAAGCATCAGACATGTCCACATAGTTGCTTGATCCATCCACGTGCATCCAACCTGCATCCATAATGCGCGTACCACGATCGTGACATGAGAGCGACCCTCACGGCCACCCCTGTATGCGCGTGTGCCCAAGACGATCCGACTGTCAACAAATCGTGCAGCCCGTACAACATCCCGCTCGCCTTGCCTCGCCCTCTGTCTCATGCTCGACATCCCTCGCTCCACCGCCAACAGCGACACTCACCGTCGAGAATCGTCTTCCAATAGTGACACCCAGCCGTTTCTTCTTGCTCAGTGTGGGGTCATCCGAGGGGAGCGCATAAGGACGGATGGAAAGGTGGACGATTGTTGGGGTAGTGTTGGATGCGGATGGGAGTGAGGTTGGAAATCCGACGCCTGTAGAGCGTCGATCAGTATATAGGGCGAGCAGAACAAGCCACAAAAAAGTCGACATCGCTGACTTGGTGCCCGGTAAACCGAAATACCATACGATCGATAACGGGGAGAGATTCTAAACACGCACGCAGCAACGTATCATCGTCTTGCAGTATCTTGCCCAGATAGAGTATTCGGAGATAGGATGGCGCAGGGGGGCGTTCATCTTGCCAATCTAAATCAAACAAGAACCCAGGTGAGTGGAGCGGAGCGAGCCGGGTCAACGCAATCAGAAGGCGAAATCAGAAAAACGCAACCGATCACCACGCAGTCGGAACGGAAATGATGACGAACCTGCATCACGCGCAGGCCATGCGTTCCATACGAGCTCCTTGACCCGACCGACTGTCGTTTCTGGATCAAAGGATTGGGTTTTGCGGAGTCCAGAAACGAGGAGGAATGTGAGCGATATCTGCGGGGTTTGTGGGATGGGTGGTTCGATGACGAGGGTCTGGGCGCCGTTTGTGGGTGCGTCCGGCGCCGTTGCCGTCGACGTGGTGATCGCAGTCGTGGCAGGGGGGGTCGTGGCACCAGCACCGGCAGGAGCAAGGACAGGGATATCCTGCACCGCAATCGCAGTGAGGGGAGGTGGGAGTGGAGGATACTCTGGCGCGGCTAATGAGTCCACATCCACCCTCGTATAAGACGTCCGCGCGCTTGCGGAGATGTAAGGACCAAACTTGGCGTTGTGAGGATTAGCGGGTGAATTGTGTGCCGTGGAGGGACGGTCGGAGGAGCGTGGCGAGGTGGATGTGAGGGGTTGAAGTGGGCTGGTAAATGTACTGCCTTGTGATGTGAAAGGTCTGACGACGGTGTCTGCAAAGGGTGGACTAGCGGATGGCTTTGGTGGTGGATGGCTCGTGGACGGGGGCGAGTCTGAGCTCATCGTGGGGTTGGTAGTGGATAAAGAGACGGCGCTGGAGAGAGAAAGAGATAATATGAAAGCACAGCGACAGATGCGAAACGGCCACGCGCGAACCCGTCGAATTTGATAAACGGCAGAGATCGGCGGTAAGGAAGGCTGCGAAAATGTCGACTTTTGTGCGACTGGACCAGGAAGCGCTAATTTAACCCCCGCGATGGGAAGAATTTTCGATTGAGGGAGAACTCTCCTGGTCCTCGTGGAGAGGCACAGCAAAAAAAAAAATAACCGGACCAAGCTGAAAATTGAAGAATGGACGACGAGCCCTTGAACGTTGGGCTGGAATGTTCGGTTTCGAATGCCCCCGCTGTCAATTTACTGAGATCGAGCCCGATGAGTCGCACCCGACGGGGAGTGGATTGGCATTCCGTCGCTCGCTTAGTTGCCCTTGAGTGAATACGTCAAATGTTGGCCGTCGTTTTACTGCCATCCGACATCCTGCACGGCACGTTGTGTTCCGAATTCACCCTAACCATCGTGGTGTGTACAGCTACACGGTGCATCGCTATCACAATACCAACATGGCCCATCAGTACTATCAGTGACATCCACGAACCGGAACACTCAATCATCCAGGTCTAATTTTGCAACCAAGTTCGTCGTCAGGGACATAAGTTAACGTTTGAGACGTCCGGCTCCGTCTTGGCAAACGAAAAAGGCATCTCACAGATCTTAGCGCAATGGTGGCTGACCATGGCATTGTGGATGCTCATCCATAGCTGACAAGTTCAGATTGACAGCATCACTCGCGTTGTACGAGGTACCTGGTGTGCCAACCTTGCGGAAAAATGTGCCAGACGTACGCCATGCTGTCCTGGACTTCCCTTGACGGGTTCCCTCATGGGACCATCCATACCCCACGTCTAATTGGCAATACTCTGGTTCATTTCTTGTTCATTGTGCTTCTAGTGGCACCGCAATCCAAGAATTTCAGCCAACTTCGGAGACCGTCATATCCCCGGGTGAGTCACTAAACCATGTGCTAAGCTGGAAACCCAGTCAGCCAGCTGCGTCTCATTAACGGGTAGACGCCCACATGCTCGTGTTCAACTGTCAACATGAACCGACCGGTATACGAGCTCCACGCTAATAACTGTATATTGTCACGGAGCTTGAGCGACCCTTCATCAAGGGTTGTGTCGCTCGCGTGACATGTCGTGGTCGTCGTTTTGAAGATCTCTATATCCGTTCGTTTCATGTCATATTCGGCGTTTAACCCAAGCTACAAGCGAACTCGTCAAGTCCGACTCGAGGTATCATATAGTTTCTCCATTGTGCCGCAATGCCTCCATTCTTGACCGGACGGTGTGGTTCCCAATGACGCTCCGTGGTACGATGATGATGGTGGAATACACTTCCCCAAGCTCCTGAATGCAAACGGAGCTGTTCTTCTCCACAACCCAGACTTGGGACTCGAGTTTACCGATCACCTACCATGCTTATACGCGATCGCCTGAGCTGTCATCATATCGGCGAAGCTCCTTACATGGAGACCACCTCGTACGTCTAGGGATGGCGCACACCTCCGAGGTAGTTTCGAATCTTCACCCCCATCGCACGACCGACGACGTGTCCTTTTGCATCCCATCACACTATGTAGCGTCCAACTTTAAGGAAACTCATCCGCTTGTCCAGGTTGATGCACGATTTACCCGTGTACACAAACAACTACGTCGGCCATGACAAATGACATACACCGACCACGGCTTGCGGCCGTCAACGACGTCGACGTACACAGACGCTCACGCTCACGGAGGTAAGCTACCTACTTGCGACATGTACTTGTCACAGGCACTCGATTTGCACTGACGCCACCTCCTTGGACCATGGTACCAACGAACCAAATGAACCTCATCCATGCGTTCAAGTCGCACGTCCTTTGGGACACCCTGTATTCCTGTTCCAAGTCGACGGATAGCAAATCTTTCGCCGCAGATGTCAAGCTCTAATAGTATGGAGTACAAACCAGAAACACGCATCACTCTGTCCATGGATGACAATCTCCCCCATCCCAGTACGAAACCTCCCTCTCATCGCCAACCACCACCACACCCTTGTACATCCACGCCCCATCATACACCTTCTCTATCCACCACTTGAGCACAGGATGTCTCAATAACCACTTGAAATACTTGTAAAACCTGGCAAGTAGAAAAAAAAAGTTTCAAGTCAATTCCGAGCGAAAGCAGTGAAACTTGTAGTAGGATATTAATTATAGAGAAAATGTCACACGTACCGCCAGTCATATGCAACGATCACGCGTGGGTTCACCAAGATCCGTTGCATATTGAACAGCCGTCTAAAGTCGTACGGCAGCAAGAATGATTCCGAGGAGAAGCATTCTCCCGGCACAGACGCACGGAAGCGAGCCGGTGGTGTCAGTGCTGGGCTCGGACCGCGTAATGACGGATCGTTGGTAGCTGGATGCGTGGCGGGGAGTTCGAATGGCAGTGGATCGGTTGAGAGTGTACGATTGGATCGTAGATGGATGGGAAGGACCGGGTCGGCTTTGAAGACGACGATACCGTTCCAACATGTGAACACTGGCACCGGAGACTCGTTCTGCATTGCTTCATAGTCTTCAACGTTGAAGAAGTACGGCCATCTGATATTGATATAAGTTTCAATCATGGGAAAAAGAATCAATAGCACATACATGCTACCCGCCAGTCTTCCTTGCTTATCCCGTAGAACCCACAAATCATATAACCTTGACACAGAACGTCAATGCATGCAATGACAAAACAGACTATTCCAAGGCTTACCCGAAATTACTGAAATCCATTCCGCACGCCATGTCATACTCTCCATCAGCCGTGTTGATGAGTTCGATGATCGTTTCCGGCTCAACATATATATCATTTGAGAAAACGACCTTGTCGTATCCGCCCATCTCCACCAAGGGTTCGAGGACGCGATTTCGGAGAACAGAAAGGAACGGAACGCGCTGATGGTCGTTCATGTCGGCCGACCTCGTGAAGTTGTCGTGCGTCAATATGCGCCTCGATACATTCATGGCATCTAATCTGTCATCGAGCTGTTGGAGGAGTTCTGGAGATCGGTCCTTGCTGCCGCTCTCAATGATGGAGACGAAGACATTGTCTTCTCCAAGGTAATGTATGGCTTTGATGAGGCTGTCGGACCAATAGGGAAGGATCGGTTCGTTATTGTAAAACATGGCGGTAATATATATTTTCTCTACAGGTCGGTTAGTAAAGTTGACCGCGAACACAGCCTCGGCTGGTAGTATTTACCTCGGTTCGCATATCCTGCCCTGTTGGGATTTGCATTGGCCTTCTTGATCTGCGGGAGATACCGCACGTCTCCGGGATGCTGGTAGTGCAGTCCGACCCAGAGGCTCATACATAATATCACAAGCCAGAGCATACACTGGATGAACCAGTCGGATGAAAGGAGATGGCGGAGTGCATGATGTTGGATAGGTGGAGGAGGTCCTGACGAGCCTGTATTTTCTTCCATATCCGCCGTATCGCAGTCTTCATCGTCTCTTGCGCTTGATACCTCTCTCTCCTCTAGTGAGCTCAACTCGTTCGGTGGCAGCATGACATACTCTTGCGATGGGTTCGAATGTGAGTCGTATCTGCGTCGCCACCACAGACGAACAAGCACCAAGAGCCATAAGAGATGAAGAAATGAGAACGCAGGCACCGCAAACAACAATAACAATAAAAAGCGCCAGCTCCATGGAAAGGCGGGTCTCCAGGCGTACCCATATACCGCAAAGTACCAGCTGGTGAAATTGTACTCTGCGGCGCTGTAGAAGACGCAGAAGAGCACCAGCAAGAGCACGCGAGGTAATAGCACGACTCTGAGGCACCGGAAGACGGACTGGAGTGTCCTGCTGTCGCTAGCGGCGAATAACCGTCGTTGCGCGAGGGAGATCCGACCAAACATCATGAAGGTGAAAGGTAGGGAGCACAGCTGGGATACGCCCGCACTAGCGGAAACCCTGAAACAATTATTCGCAACCGTCAATCAAGTTGGGCGGTGGCGTCAGTCGGTGAGAGTACTGCGGAACCATCGTTTCGTAAGGTACAGCCCGAAAGCGCAACATGCATCAGAGGCAGGATAAGTCACGTGGCAGTAAAGACTTTCTCATAATGCATAGCGTCGGAAGGGTGGCATTATCACCTTTATGCATTATCAAAGTGGATTTTTGCTGGGAGAGTGCTCGAGTGCAGCTCCTCAACACTATGCGGTATGAACTAACATGCGTTTCACCAGGAAAAACCTCCATATGGTTGCCATATGGAGTGCTGTTTGGCGTGTGGGAAAAAGTAACATGGCTGTACGCTCGCGGTAAGTGCACACCCTCGAACCAATTTCTTAACTTATATTTGTCTTGTTCTGTGTATAGCGGCGGGTAGCTTAGACTAGAGTCCTCTGGACTTCCGATCCGCCAGTACGGTTGTGTTAGGGAACGAAACGTTTGGAATGATCATAATTTGCCACCTCGAACTCCCGATTAGACCTGCGTTTTCATGCATCGAGCTAGTCTTTCATAATGGCAAACATCCAAGGGGAGGAGCATCCAAATCAGTGAGTGGAACTAGCCGAGAACCTCAAGAGCGTGGACCATGCTGTAACCACAGTCAGATGTTGTTATAGGGCGACACCAGTGCCGTTAACTGGTTTGATAACTTGTTATAACAAGTTACTGTCGCAGCGATTGTGCGGCTCTGGCAATTTTTTACCCTCGCTGGTTAGTAAGTACGTCGTCCTCTGCAGATTTGTCGCATTTCCATAGGGTTTCCAACCCCCTCATCTTCTACGGCGGATCACATCACTGCCATTCACTCGGTCCGTACCTCTCCCACCACTGCGCCACCCATCCCTTCATTCCCATCCCATCATGATCCTCCGAAACAATACTGTACCCATCCAGTTCCGCTGGCTTCGCGGACACCAAGTAGATACGCCAGATGTGGTATGTGAACACTTTTCTGGCTTGAAAGCTTCACCGTCTCACCTTCCACCGATCTAAAGAAACCACCACACGAAGATGTTACTCGCATATTCTATCACCACGTTTTTCATTACATGCCCACTTATCTGTTGTCTATCAGTAACGATGAGGCGGGCAGAGTACGCTTCAAGTTGGTCGATCGTGGTAGCCTTAAAGCGGAACACTATGTCACAGAGGAGGCGATCGCTTCGCTCTCGGCCCAATCGCCGGACCTTTCTAGGGAAGAAGTAATCAGGAAGCTCGTCGTCCAGAGGTTGAGATACGCTATCTTTTCGCACCGTTGGTCTGGAGAAGAGGCAACGTTTCAGATGGTGGAGGGGGCGAGTGTGGATGGTCTGGGCATGAACGCGTCGCCAGGGTACAAGAAGCTAGAAAAATTCTGCGCCATGGCGGTGGCACACGACTGCAAGCTGGCATGGGCCGACACAGCCTGCATTAACAAGAAAAGCAGTGCAGAACTCGATCAAGCCATACGTTCCATGTTTAACTGGTATCGAAACTCTACAATCTGCATCGTCTATCTTGCCGGCTCATTGGATCTGCACGATATTGAAAACGATCCCTGGTTTAGGAGGGGGTGGACGCTTCAGGAACTCCTCGCTCCTGTGCAGATCAAATTCTACAACAAGGACTGGACACCTATTAGAAGCATCAAGGACTGGCCAAATGACAAGGAGAACGACGAAATCATGCGAGCCGTCTCTACGACCACCGGTATCAAGGATCACGACCTTCGCCACTTTAGCCCTGGTCTCTTCAATGTGAGGGAGAAGATGGTCTGGGCATCCAGGCGAGAAACCGCTCTGGTTGAAGACGTTGCTTATTGTCTACTCGGGATCTTCGATCTCACTATGCCCATCGCATACGGAGAAGGGAAACGGGCCTTTCGTCGTCTCATGGAGGCGATCGTCCAAGATTGTCGTGAATGGCAGATCTTCGCGTGGGCAGGACATCATTCACCATACGCCATTCTGTTCCCCGAGTCACCTTCTGGCTATGGTTCAGAGTTCCTGGGCCAAGTTGATGCCTCTGTACTCAACCCAGAACGTCCCATTCATCGACCATGGGACCTTGGTTATCCATTCTACACCATGACGAAAAAAGGACTCGAGATGAAAGTTCTCTTAGTAGAGGTGATGCTGCAGATTGACCGGGACTCGGACCCTGAGGCGGGTCCCCCCTACGAGCGCCTCACGCTCCGCCCTGGCTCACAGGACCAGAGGTACTTTCATGACATAAATGTCGTCTGCGACACCAGATTCTTGCTCTATTCTCAGTGGGCAATTGGTATAATCAGTTATCAGACCGACGGCAATGGCGAAGAAGACAATATGGGCGAACTAGACGGAAACACAAGCTATGTCTGCTTCCTCCTCGGAACTGGGATTTACAGTCCCTATGGAAAGTGGGAAAAGGTCGGCACCAGAGAGGTCCTTAGCATTCGCACGAAAGAAGTCGTCAGGAGAAAATTGGTGACTTTGTGGCTATAGCATTATTAATCGTCATATGTATTTTTTTTCCTTCCTCCAGAGTGCAACAAGAACGAGTTTTCCGTGTTCGTAAATGGGACGCCGGACAGCCGCAAGGCTATTCGAGGCAACTTTTGAGTCACCCTGACTCGGAGGTGTGCACGCCGTTCAAAACGTCAGTCATAATTGCGTTTGGCAAGGCATGCAACGGTACCACTCGAGCGGTGTTCAGGTCGCGGCTCGCGCAACAATCTTCGGGTTGCTATCACTGCATGGGCGGTCGCCTTTGATTGACTCCCCCACCGTCGTGCGTGCTTTGTGCCTCTGGAGCACTCGGCCGCCATCATTGGATAGTCTCTCTCCGTTGCCTTCTGCCGCTCCGACTCGGATCCGTTCGGCATGACCTTCAAGGATGCAACCAAGACGCAACCATATCTCCTTACATGTATTCGTATCGTTTCGTTTCGTGTCTACTACGTGATCGCAACTGTCACGTCATTCTATAGATTTCAAGGCTTTTCAAGCTGACCCTCCAGGACTGTTCCGGGACATCTTCATCACCCTTGCAACTTAGATCTACATGAATCACACGTAGTCTTAGATTAGGAGTATAATCGATGAGACAAAGCGCGGGGCCGTCCTTCAATGTCTAACTGCTCCAGCAGGTTATTCCCCCCACGATGATTCCGACGCTACAAAATGCAACGAAAGAAATGTACAGTACTAGAAAGATGCAAGGATGCAAGGACTGGTAGTAAACTTGAAGTCGACGAGTAGCAGCGCGCGCGCTCCCATCGTTGCACATACCCTGCATGCTCTTGCGACTGGCCCCACTGAGAACGGGAATCAATAGAGAATCGAGATGAACATTGCCTGAAATTCAAATGATGTACCGCAGTTGGGTAGGACGAAAAAGCTAACACAAGAGATCCAATACCTCTAGCCTGCGTTTTATTTTTTCCTTGCTCTCGAGGAAGATCACCTTCTCAGTGTCTACCTTCTCCCATCTCGCCTGCACGGAGGTCCTCTGTAGCAGAAAGCCAAAATACCGCTCTCCTGCGCGCATTTCACCCTTACCCGGATCATCCGTCCAATCGTAGTCGATGACGCTGATGGCCATCTGAGTGCCCGCTTTGGATAATGGCTTGACTTTGCTGATGGAAATCTTGTGCGAACGTGACTTGACTGTGTATCCTGTTCGCCAATCCCGTGCCCATTTGAGAGCAACATCTATGAAGATGACCTTGATCCTGAGGTGATCATAACCAATGGAGAAGGAACGATCACCGCACAAACGATATCGATGTGCGTTGGGATGGAGCTCATGGTCTCGACGCTGCACGCCATAGCAGGCAGGGGAAGAGGGTATTGCGGGATGGTTGTTTGCACGTTGGCCCGCCCACGCAAAGACATCGCATTCGCGGGATATAGGGATGATATGGAGCATCAAGCGGAGGAATGCCTTTTCATGCTCCCCGGGGTCTGACTGGCCAATCTCCATATGGGAAACGAAGATAGATATCAGGGAGTATGCTGTGTCTGCAGGTACAGTTGATTCCCGCCTCGACGCCCAAGCTAACTTCTCTCTGGCCCTGTTTGGACCAGGCAGAAAGGAGCGCAAATCACCGACGGATATTCCAGACGCCTTCGAAAGCGCATCAAGGAAGTTCATGTCTGCCTTATCATTCTCGGCTCTGGGGCTTCCGGCATTGAGAGGCTGCCATCCAGCTCCGTAAACTTTCATCCTTATGGAAGCGAGTAGCTCGGGTAATGTCCACCCTCTACGGAACCATTTGTCATCTCCTAACTCCGAGAGAGAACGGGTGCTCGCAAGGTATACGATGCAGATATAAGCATTGCGGAACCAGTCAAACCCGGATTTGGCCGCTGCTTGCCGTTCTCCGGCTGTCCCGTCAATGCAAACTGTATCAGTCCAAGCAAATTGGCACTTGAATGTATCCCTGGCGATTTTGATGAACTGCTCAAGTTTGCTCCAGCCAGGACCATCGCGTACCGAATCCGAGGACGTCATATGCCGATATTCGAACTCGCCAGCGTCTTTCCAAGTATGGGATAGGACAGCGTACTTGACAACGCTTTTTACGATGGTTCGAATGATCTCTTCTCTACTTTGGTTCGCATATGAAGTATGTTGTTCGATATCTGCCTCCGTGATTGACTCGATAACGGTGACATGCTTCTGTCTGACTGCATCGCGACTTATGATGGTAGGTGTTGTGTCGAGATAAATGAACTGGGAGGGGATATTTTTGAGGTGTTCATCAAATGCTTCCACTACTTCACGGATAGGCATGAAGCGTTCGTGTTTGAATCACTGTTCGAATACTGGATCCTGAGTGAATTTCGCAAGGAATTACAATAACTATGGTGCTGGTGCTTACGTCTTTAAGAGGTGCGCGCTAGTACACTGAATAACACCACCCCGGACTAGTCCACACCAAAGCAAAGGTCAGAGAGAGGAAGAATTTCCGAAGAGAGAAGGAATGGAGTGAGTCTCAGACGTTCTCGGTCACTCACCTAGTCTGGTGAGCCCGTCTACAAGCAATCTGTTGATAGGAAATTTTTGGAGGCTGCGCGGATTCCCACGGTCATGTGAGCTGAAGCCAATGACCTCACCTGAGTGTCGGAAGATTGATACCCAGGGGTGGCGAGCCGAGAAGCTACCCAGGGGTCAGCGTCGGACGCCGGAAAATTCCTACCCAGGGGCAAGCAAACGCTAGCGCAACCTTCATCCCTGCGCTGCCAACTGAGTCGCTGAGCACCCTAGTAAGTCTTCCCCTTGACACTCCCCACGATGACTAGGCAGGATCTGTTTTATGAGCAGGTTTCAAGATCAAAATTCATATGTCACTCATCTATTTACCCACCCTGAGATCCCCCCTCCTCACTGAATTCTACAGCCAAACTACCCCATTTCATAGCATATGCTCTACGCAGAATGAAGCCCCACCCCCCCAATGGCTACAGCTCCAGCCCGTCGACCCCAGGACTTAGCTATCCACTGACCCTGATGGACCCGGACAGAGTCATCGCCAATGGTGATTGTACTGTACAAATGAACACTTTCATGGACATGCTCCCCCCATCGCGTTCGCCACCCTTGTCCTATGCTCTATACAGAACAAAGTCCCACTCCCCCACAGCTTACAGCTCCATCCTGTCGACCTCAGGACTTAGCTATCCACCAACCCTGATGGACTCGGACGGAGTCATTGTCAATGGGGATCATACCATACAAATGACCACTTTCGTGGACATATCTACGCTGCTGCCATCACATTTGCCGTCCCCGTCGTACACTCCACACAGAACAAATCCCCACTCCCCCAACAGTTTACAGTTCCATCCCATCAACCCCAGGACTTAGCTATTCACTAACCCCGACAGAGTTGTTGCTTTTGGCGATTGTACCATACAAATGTCTGCTTTCATGGACGTGTCTGTAGCATACAAGGTGTACCAAATTCATAGTTACAGTAATACAACAGTACATTTTCAAGCCTCAGAGTCTGTGTTGAGAACATCACCAATCAGCTTTCCGATCCTGATTTCACCACATTGTTTTGCAGCGTCCTGCATGGCACACAGGACTTCCTCCATCTGCCTAAGACTGCTGACTTGCGCATAAACTTCCTGGGCAACGCTTTCTTGAAAACCCAGCTTCACAGCAATCTCACTCACATGAACATTGTAACCATAATGAGCCAGCAGGATCACATCACCTGGATTGATGGGAAAGCCAGATGGAATGGCAACTATATTAATGTTCACCATCAGTCTGATTGTTACGGTGTAAAGTCAATAAAAAGTGTAGGGGGTGCGAGGGGAGAGGCGTCCCAAGGGGTTTGTAGTCGGGTTGTCAGTATGAAGAGTTAGCTGGACTGACCACAGTGCGTCGCTGACAAATATTACTCAAAAAGGAAAAAAGTGCGTGACGAAGACGAGGCGGATAGAAAAATCTGGTCAAGGACGAGGACCGGATACGAAATAAATGGCCTAGGACGAGGGCCGGAATGGATATGAATGGCCTAGGACGAGGGCCGGATATGATACAAATGAAAGCGAGACACGAAATTTTGGGTGAGAGATCAACACAGGGGGAGAAAACTGCATTTCAAGTCGAAATACAAGGTTTTTATAGTCCAGGTTATGACCCAGACTTGTTGTAACTATGGGAATAAGCTATAAGGAAGTATTGCTTTGAGCATAAAAATAATGTAGCTA